>VZTJ01004373.1:8098-41571 GCA_013397795.1 Orthonyx spaldingii | reverse complement strand
TCCCTAACCAGCTTCTTGCCCTTGTTTCAGGGCTGCCTGAGGATGCATCGCCTCTTGTCTCAGACATCTCAGGGGTGCTGGGAACCTGCCTTGCTGTGCCTGTGCCACCCTGCTGGGCTCTGGACCTGACACCTCTGTGCCCTGTTCTGGCAGGATGGCCCAAGCAGGGGCACCTGTCCGCTTCCACCCTGAGGAGGGCTGCGCTGCCTCTCCGCCGCCCTTTGCCCATAGGGTGACCCGGAGGCCCTGGCTGGCCGGAGGGAGCCCCGAGGCCGGGCGCTGCAACTCCCCGCCCTGCCTGACCCCCAACCTCAACGCTGGCCGCCTGCACCTGCTGCGCAAGGGCCTGGCGCCCGATGCCCGCCGCTGCCCCCTCGGCCTCTACAACAGCACGGGCTCCCTGGCCCGCAGGCCGGCTGAGGCAGCGCCCTTTGGCAGTGGGAGCTGCCCGGGCACGGGGCGACTGACTGCCCCCTGCACCCCACGGCGGGGCCGGCCCAGCCCCGCTATTGCCTCTCTGGGCAGCCGCAGCCCACCAGTGGCGGCAGACCCAGAGGGACACAGCTCTGTTGTCACCTTCCGCTTCATTGAGAAGGCCAGCGTGCGGACCCTGGGTTGCCCGACCACCCCCCATCTCCGCTGGGAGAATGGCCCCTACAGCCTCAGCCGCAGTCTGGAGCTCGGTGGGGGTGTGGGATCCCCCCAGCCCCAGCTCCTGCCTCAGGAGCGGCTCCTGCACACACTGAAGCTGGAGGCCTCCGCGTCTGACCCGCTCCTGGCTGGGGGCAGGATGCCGGAGGGGACGCATCCCTGTGGGAAGGAGCTCTGTGCTCTCGACACCAGCTGCCTCTGCCGATCCCTAACCAATGGGCTGCCAGAGGAGTTCCCCACCTTTGCCAGGAGCCCCCTGAAGCCAGAGCCCCGACATCAGGTAGGTACCAGGTTCTCCCACACTGGGTGTGGGCTCTGCCCTGGGGACGCACTGCCCACTCATTGCTCTCTTCTCTGCAGGGCAGCACCTGGCTCTATCCCCGGCAGAGCTCCGCCCATGCCCAGCGTATTGCCAAGGCCAAGTGGGAATTCTTCTATGGCTCCTCAGATACCCCAAAGACAGGTAAGAAGTTGCAGGCAGATGCCATTGGGTTGGTGCACCCCTCCTTTTAAGTCTGAACTGCTGCCAGGACTCACACGTAGGCTGCCCATCCCTTGGGTCTTCTTAGTGCCCACCAAAGATTTGAGATTCCCTCAAGACTGGCCAGCCTGTGTCCTCCTGGGGTTAGATCATGCATGTACCAACCTCCCTGCAAAGTCCGCTGTGGCCAGGCAAAAGAGGTGACAAAGAGTGCCTGGCTGCCTCTTCAGAAGAGCTTTTGGGTTTAGATGGGGTCTCAGGGCTGGCTGTAGATGCACTAGCTTTGGCAGCCTATCTCTGCCTCTGACACCCTTTCTCCTTCTGCCTCCTGATCATTGTTCCCCTGTGCCTATCACATGGTAGAGTCACCATTCCTGGAGGTGTTCAAGAAACAACTGGAATGGCACTTAGTGCTATGATTTTGCTAATATGGTGGTGTTTGGTCAAAGGTTGAACTTGACGGTCTTGGAGGTCTTTTCCAACCTTAATGATTCCATGACATGTGACTGCACTCTGGGGGTGCATGGGTGTGTGTGTGATGCTGCAGGAGTGGCTCCTCAGAGTTCCCCACTGCAGCTCTCCGAAGCTCTGAATGCTTGGACCTTCCTTGCAGGCTCCTGTGCCCCTGACTCCGCTCCCCTGGCTGAGCTCCCCCAGAAGCCTGTCTCCCCACTGCCAGCCGAGCCACCAGGGTTGGTACCTGAGCACAGCCTGAGCCATGTGGAGGTAGAGATAGAAGTGTCTCCTTTGGGCAGCGAGAAGCCTGGCTCCTGTGAAACTGGGATTATAAGGAGGACAGTGAAGTACTCTGAGACAGACCTGGACACTGTGCCACTGAGGTGCTATCGTGAAACCAACATCGATGATATCCTGGCCGAGAAGGAGGAGGTGGATTCAGCAATTGAGAGCCAGAAGGACAGTGAGAGCAACCCAAGTTTTGTGGGCACGCCAGGCAGGAGGAACAGCACACCAGAAGAGCCACCCGCCCCAGGCACCGGCTGCTCAAAGGATGGGCTGCGGGACAGAGATGTGGACGAGGACGATGAGGTGTTTGAGGCGATGAGGAAGGAAAATAGGGAAAGGTGAGGCTCCTTGTGCAGGGGCAAAAAGCTCCTCTCACCCTTCTTATTGTACACTGCATGACAAAACAAGCTCTGCTGAAAAGTGTCTGAGCCAAAAATCCCAGTAGCAACATGCAAGGTGTGCATGGGGGGATGAGATGGGGTCTTGGATTGCACCACAAGGATTGGTACTGGAGCTGGGGGTGTGACTGGGAGGAGGTTTTCACTGCCCTATGGAAAGAGTAAGCCAGCACAGGGGATCCAGCGCTGGGCACTGTGCCCTGGGCCTCGCTCCCCTGGGCTGAGCCCTGCAGCTCAGGTTGCCCAGTTGAGTCGAGGCTTCCCAGCATGAGTCCTGCCAGGTTAATTACATCCTGCCGCGGTGCTGCCAGGTGTTGGGGTGACAGTGTCGGGGCACCAGAGCACAGGTCACGTCCTGGAGCTGCTCTGGCCTGGCAGGCGCTGCTGGGCTGTCCTTCTCCCCACAGATGACTGTGCTTCAGCAGCAAGAGCAGTTCCATTTGCTCGGCCTCATTAGGTATCTGCCATGTTCGGGAAAGAGTAGTGGATATATTGAGATCAAAAAAGCATTTTGTTGTCTTCTCTGTCATTTTTCACATGTGTGGCAAAACACCCTGTGCTGGGAGGCTGATGGAGTGGGTGACACCAAAATTATTGTTCAGTTGCCTACCCATGAGCAGCAAGTGTGCTCCCAGCTGCTATCTGCCCTTTGCCAGGCACTGGCAATTAGCACATATGGGAGGTAGCATTTTGGCTTGGCGGCATGAAACTCTGCCCCTGGAGTTTCTGCTGGAGTGGTAGTTTGACCATGAGGAATGCTGGGCATCATCAGGTAGATACTTGCTCCAGAGCACTGTATGGTACAGCCACTTGGAAGAGAAAGGCCCTGTGCAGGTATCTTCTGACATGTATTGTCAAGAGTCTTGAGTGAGGTGAGGAGGCTCAGCATCATCAGCAAGTGCTCCATAGGACTGGGGAGAGGTCTCATCTGGGAAGCACAAAACCAGGGTGGTGCCTGGGATGCCACATGGCAGCATGAACTCACCTAGCTGTGCAGAAGGTAGGTGAGGAGCATTTAGGTGGAAGAAAAGGAAAAGGGAGGTTTTGATGTTGGCAGAAGTTAAAAATGAAATACATACACTAAAAATACATTAATAGAGTAGTGCTCCTGCACTGGGAAAGAAAAGAATGAAGGTGCTGAGCTAACAAGGAGGGAAAGTGTGCATCCCAAGGGGAGCTGGACTCCTGTCAGTTTGTCCAGCCCTTGCATCTCTGTTGGAGAGGACAAATATGTGCCAGCTGCCCTGTCCTCAAAACATTTGGGTTCTAGAGAAAAGCTCAGAATAAGCCATTTGTAATGTGGGGGTTTTTTTTTTCCAAATGAGTGTTTCAGTAAGGCGTAAAGTTATTGCTCTTTCAAGTTCTTCAATTTGCTGTAACAATTTTTTTGCATAGTGTAGTTATGGTTCCATGTTCCTATGAGGCCACTGTGAGTTGTATGAGCTGTAAGCCTAGACTTGTTTTTTGTCCTCTGAGACACCCTACTGTAGCTCCCCAGGCAGTGCTGAAAGCTTGGATGTGTCCTTAAACAACACAGTGTTGCTCCTAAAAGATGGTGCTCCCTGTATAATTACCAGTGTGTGTATAGGGGTGTCATGTTCATTTGGCATGGCTTCTTTGTAGACCAGTTGTTTTTTTCCTCTGCAGCCTCCTGAATATTCCCATGGTAAGTGCAGACCCTGTAGACAGCGTCTTGAAAATCACGAGGCTCAAATTGCAAGCTTGTTTAGTCCCTGCATCACAGCCCTGGGTTTTTGCTTACACACTGTTTTGAGCTCTGCAGCTGCAGTCCTTATCCCTGTTTACCAGTCACCAGTATTGACGTTTTCTACTTCACGTTTTCTGCCTGCTCACAGGAGGGGTGAAACTGGGGGGATGAAGAAGCCACCCTGGCTTCCTGGATCTGGTGCCATTCTGCTTCTGCAGGAACTGCTGAACCCCAGGCCTATCCTGATTGCTGGGAAGGACCAGCCCTACAAAACTACTGAAGTACTCTTTGATACTGATTTTCAGCTTTTAGACATGTACATCCATTTGAAAATCTAGCTTTAAGGGTTTAGCACCCTCTGCAAGGGGGACTTTGACTTGTTACTACCTTGTTGTGCTTCATATTCTGGCCAAAATTCAGAATCTTCTTTTATGATTTACTCTCCCAAAATAAGAGAGCATGATAACAGCAAAAAAAGAAAAAAAATCTACACCAAATCAAACAAGACGTGAAAGGAATGGTGTCTTCTTCCAACAAATCTGCTTCCTGAATATATTCAGAGTCATGTCTCCTCACTCTAATGACTAGTTTAAGCCTTTACTGTCTTTATTCCTTTTAGTCCCAGAGAGCCAAGACCTGTCAGTGAGAGCAGGCTCAATTCCCTTCCTCCCTGAGCATCAGCAGACATGCTGGCTGAGCTATAGGAAGAGCCCGGTTTGGCCCTCAGCATGGGTGCCTTGGGCTGATAAGAGAGAAGAGGCTTTGCTCTGCTCCCACGGGAGCACAAAGGGTTGATGGGAGGCAGTGATGCCTTTTCTTCCTGCAAGCCTTGCCCAGAAAAGCCCTTGGATCTGCTACTTGGGGAGCCTTTCCAGAGCCTTTGTGCTTGCTGCTTGTTGGCAAGAAGATAGCTGCAGGGCAAGCCTTGTTGGGTATTAGAAAAATGGTTATGGTCTCAATTTCATCAAATGCCTAAGCATGTGCTTAACCTGCATCAGTAGCCACAAGCCTCTGATGTGTTGTCGCAGAGCCCGAAGTGGCCATAGAGCCCCAGCCCGGGGTGATGCTCCTGGATAGAGCACCGGGCTCGGACTGCAGAGGGGACGCTCGGGGTGACGCTGGCAGGCGCCTGTCAATGAGCAGGGGAGGCGCCCGCAGCTCTTGTGGGACGGCAGGGGACAGCTTGACGGCGTGGATGTGGCAGGGGAGTGTGGACAGTCAGGGGAGACTGAAGTGCCCGTGATCAGTGCCTGTGCCTAAGTATGGGGCAGAGAGGACACTGAGCCCTAAGAGCAGGCTACTGCCACGCTGGAGGAGTTGTGCAAAGGAACCTGAGGGACTGCAGGGAGCTGCTGAGACAGGTCTGTACAAGAGCTTTGTTCAGCGAGGAATAAAGCTAGGGGATGCTGGATGGTGCTGAACAGTCTCACCTTCTTTGAACTGAGCTGGAGTCCTCACACAGCAGCTGCGGTGCCTGTGCAGGCTGGAGGAGCCTGGAGCTGGAGGAGTGGGCCATGGCTGAGGCAGTCAGGGGTCTGGAGGGTCACAGGAACATTTAGCAGAGAGTTAAAACCACTGAGGGCCAGATGAGAGATTTCCCCCTCTTCTTCCCCCTGCTAGGGATAGCATGTCTCTGCAACACCAGGCAGAGAGAGTGGGGCAAGCCCCTTCCCCTCCATCAGCCATCAGATGCATCAGAAACCCAGTTGCTCATATCCCAGACCTAGAGCCTTGCCTGAGGTGCTGCTGGCTTTGGCACTTACATGCAATGTGCTGAATGTGGGCTCCTGGATCCGCTTCCCTTCCACATTTGCCTGGCCCTCTCCTAAAGAAGGCTCACTGCCTCTCCTGCATCAGCTCAAGGCTGGAAACTATTTGCTGTCCTGCTGCCTGTCATCCTTGCACAGATGCTTCATTACAGCTTCTGCATCTCCTTCTCTTCACTGCTCCTCTCAGCTGAGTTTGTCTGGTTTGGTCTCAGTGCAGTGACCTTTCCTGGGGGACCAGGGCAGAGCATGGAGGAGCTGGACAGTGCAGCAGAGGCTGATGAAGCATCTGGATCTGAGCAGGCAATATTGCTCCCATGCTGCTGTGACTACATCCTTCTGGAACTGAATGGCTTTGTGCTTGGTATTTCGGAGTGAAGACATTGTTTCCAGAACTTGGATGGTGTGAACAAAACCCAGTCATGGCTTTTCTGTGGCTTGGTGACGATATACTTGATCACAAGGAGCCCACCTACCTCTCCTGGAAACAAGATTCCTTCCAATCTGCTGGCATTGTCTTCCCTGGCACAGTCGGTTGCCCTCCTCATGGATTCAAGGTGCAAAATGGTCAGCAGCATTAGCTTGGTTTAGTGGCATGGGGCTGGATGGGAAAGACAGAGAATGCACATTTGCATCTGTAAAGCACATCTGCAGATATCAAAGAGGTCTCTTCTGCCTTGTCCTCACCAAAAGCCACTTCAGAAGTGGCTGCTCCTGGGGCTCCTACAGGAATGGTAAGAGTGTCAAGTGGTGCTGCATAGCCAGGGAAACACTGGTGGATGGGCAAGATCAGCCTGCACACTGCCTTGCTTACCTGTGTCTGGCTTCGCTGCACTCCCCTTGAAACCAGCTGGCACTCTGGGGGAGTGAAGCTGCCAGCTGTTGGCCTGCTAAAGTAATTGGGGTGAGATTTTTGAGTGGCATGTGAAGGCTAATGAATGAAAATAATTTGGTGTGCGTTACAGCAATGCATCTTCTGAGCCCTCTGTAGGAAGCTGTTTGTTCATAACAAATGTTATGACAGGCTGGAGCGGTTTCTCTCCTTTAATCAGAGGAGAGAGTGGCATAAGAAGTGCTTTTGTGCTGCTTTAATAAAATGATAGCAGCTTATGAGTGAAGTAGGCTTTTAGGGCTGTGTTTGTGCTTGTACTGCTGAAGCACTGATGTTGCCTGGGTTGGAAACATCCCTGTTGTCACGTGCTTAGGTAGGTGGGGAGGTTGTACTTCACCTCATTTACAGGACAAAACACTCAGGGCTTCAGGGTTTAGAAACTTCTGTGTTGGGCTGGATCCAGACCAGCATTGGAGATGGGCTGGACCTTTCTGTGGGGCTGATCCCTGACACAATCATGGCCTCTAGGGCATGGGCCAGCTCAGATCGCCAAGCCCAGAGATGGGTGTGAGACTCCCTCTGTACTTCCTGGGAAAACCTGGAGCTCAGTATCACTTTGTGCTCAGTCACACATATCTCCTGGGACTCAACATCACCAGTGGAAACAGCCAGCAGATGTTGCAGGTGAGTGTTGGTCATGCTATGAGCATAGTACTCAGTGACCACAGTGCATTCCCTTGTATGTGGGAAGTGTTCATGGAGGAAGGTGTCATGCTGTCCTGAGCAGCTTCAGGAGGAGCCTTCTTGGTGACAGAAGCTCTGAAGGCTCGTGAAAAATTCATCCACTTGCAGATTTGGTTGGAAATGGAGCTGAACCACATCCTGCTTCTAGTACTTGAGCCCTTTATTGGATTTAAGCTCAAGTCAAGTGATTGGGAGCAGTAGCCATCTCATAAGCTTCTTACGAGGATGAGCCACTAAAGGAACAAAAGTCTGTGGCACATTAAAGGAGAAGCATATGTCTGGAGGCAGGCCAGCCCAGTCCTGCTTCCCATGGTGTCTTGGGCAGGCGAGGCGTTTCCTTGGTGGTCTACAGATGT
Organism: Orthonyx spaldingii; assembly: GCA_013397795.1. Classification (NCBI taxonomy): domain Eukaryota; kingdom Metazoa; phylum Chordata; class Aves; order Passeriformes; family Orthonychidae; genus Orthonyx; species Orthonyx spaldingii. The sequence continues at coordinate 33,891 of VZTJ01004373.1, read as the reverse complement.
TCAGAAGAGATTTCTACCCTCCTTGGTTTCCTGCTGAAGCAGCGTGTGAGCTTTTGTTTCGGGGCTTTGATCCCTTGCTCTTCAATGATCAATTCTTCTCACTTTCTTTCCCTCTAGGATCATGGACCGAGACACACAGGGTATGCTCAAGTCTCCAGTGCCCTTCCTCCTAGGGCACAGCCTCTCCAAGGATGGCATGGACTCTTTCAGCAAGCATTTTGAGACCATCATGGAGTCCCATCGCGCCAAAGGCACATCTTACACCAGCCTGGACTCCATTGATATCCTTTCTTCCCCAGCCCGTACCCATGGGACCTTTTTCACTTTTGACCTCCCAACCCTCACCCCAGAAATACAGGGACAAATCCGAGACAGCGCCAAGCTGATCGAGGAGAACTTTGCTCCTCTGGCTCACTTAGAGCAAGACTCTGGGACCAGTTCAGCCACAGATGCCCCCTGGACAGAGAGGGAGGAGGAGTGGGGGAGACGAAGGAAGGGCGCTCGGCACAGCCCTTGCCACTCAGAGGACAGCTTTGGCACTCCCTTGGCCTCCAACACAAGGTGAGTGACCAAAGCTGCTTGCTGTCCAGCTGGGCTACTAAGGCTTGATGTGGAGTCTAATGCTGTGAGGTCTTGTTTGCAGCCAGAGCCTAACTTGTGTTGCTGGGAAAGGGTCAGGACTGCATGTGCTAGATTTTCTAGGCAGTGGCTGATCAGGCCAGTGATCACCATGGTATTGTGGTAGGTGTGTTGATGGGAGCACACCTCCTTTTCCATCTCTGTCAGCTTTGTAGGTACTGGAGGACTGTGAGGTTTCCTTCAGCCAAGCAAGCAGGGTGGTTTTCATTGCAAGGCAGTCCAGCATCTGCGATGGCTATGAGGAGAGGGCAGTCTGAAGTTGACTACCAGTAGAAATTCGACTGTGTTTCCCTACTGGGGACTTCACCCCTTGCCATCTACACAGCAGCTACTTGTTTCTTAAAGGCAGGAGTCCTATGGTCTTGTACCTGTTGTTCTGGCTTCCTGACCCTCCTCAGCCTTGTTTATATTGGAAGATGGAGGGCAGAGATGAGCATCCTGAATCCCTCATCCACTTTCCAGGCTTTGGTCTTTTCCAGACCAAACCTATGTCACTTCCAGTCACAGTCTGTGCCATCTTTGTAGGCTCAGCTTGGGGTGGCCAGGCGGAGATCTAAGCTCTGTGTCTTCTCTGGTGTTTGCAGTCAAGAGAGCAGAGTGGGATATCGCATCAGCTCTGTGGCCCTTGGGTCAGTCCAAGGGCATTTTGGGGCAGAGAGGAGCTGGATTAGACCTTCCCTTTCTTTGGGACACTGAAGCCGGAGACATGGTAGCAGAGAGATTTGTGCAGTAAAACTGGTCATGTCTGGGAGGCACATGGCAGTGAAGGGTGACAGTATCCAACCATGATCAGTGCTCCCTGCAGGAAGAATTGGCTTCTTATTCCTGTGCCAAGGCAAGGGACTGAAACACAGCACCCTGGAGAAACCAAAAGGACAGTACCTGACTAACTGTCCATGGGATGCATTGCACCATCCCACAGCACTGCAGGGGCACAGGCAGGTGTGAGGGTGCAGAGGCTCAACTGGCAGCAGGAGCAGCAATGAGATGGCTTAACAGAGATTATTCCTCACTGGTTTATAGTCAGTGGAGCACAGAGCATGCTGGCAGTGCTGAGGACACTGCGGTGCTGTTCTCCCCTCCTAGCTCAGGTTTCAGAGCAGTGCTGGGCTGCAACACAGGCCATGGAGGGGTGTTGTGTATCCCCCAAGCTGCCCTAGGTCTTTGCTGAGCCTGTTGTCATCTCCTCTTCCAGCAGGAGTAACTCTGCTTTGGTGACAGGGGACCACAGCCCTGCATGGGCTGCCCTGTGACTGTCCTCCTTGTGGCCCCAAAAGCTTTGGTGCTAATTGTTGCAGTAGTTGGAGTCAGGATCTGGGTTGGAGACAGCCTTGCAGCCTGTGACTTCCCACCTCCCTCAGTGTCAGGAATTGCCAATCAATGATGCCCCTGCATTGCTGGGGAGATGTGGTGTCCCCCACAGCCAGTGGCCTTGATTCATACAGCCTTGTTGCTTACACCAAGGCTCTGGTGTACCTCAACATGTGATAGTTAAGAGCATGCTTTTATCTTGACCTTGTATGTGGGAAGTGTGTCTAAGTGCAGACCTAGAAAGGCCTCCCCTGGGATGCCTGCAGCTCCTCCACCAGGCTGGGTTGAAAAGGACGGAGCAGAGACTGAACCCCCTCCCTGCCCTCCCCACAGTGGGACACCCCACAGTGACATCCCCCAGCACAGGCTCTGTGAGTAGGTTCATCACCCGATTTGGGCAGGAGGTGAAAGTGTGCAGGTTCCTCGCTCTCACTGGGCAGAGAGCTGCAGTTAAAGCTCTCTTTAACTTTAAAAGCAGTCTGCCCCTGTGGCTATGACAGTGACCTCTGCAGAGTGTGTGTGGAGGCAGAGCCCTCCAGAGCTAGGGAGTCCCTCCGGACCCGGGGAGGCCAGTCAGGGATAGGTGCAGTGCTGGCAAGATGGTGGGGCAGAAGCTGGGGCAGCCTTGGGACTGCAGAGAGATTGGTTCAGTGGTGACAGACAGACTTCTGCAACTGCAGGTCCAATTTGCAGGACTTGGCCAAGCTGCCGGGTGCAAGCAGGTGTCCAAAGGGTCACTTGGCTTGCCCAGTTCTGTACAGGCAGGCACTGTGGGGTATCAGTCCCGAAGGAATGTAAATGGGCAAACTGCATTTCTCTGGGGGCGCAAGCCCCCTGAAATCCAGCTGCCCAACTTCCCTTCCATCTGACTCTTCTGGAGCCAACCTTGGCCCCGGGCACCCCGTGCCGGTCCCTGAGGTTTGTCCGCGGGGGGAAGAGACGTGACTTGCCCCCTGAGCGAGGCAGGTTGTGCTGGGACCTCATCTGCGGTGGGACAGAAAGAAGGGTAGGCGGGAGAAGCAGCATCAAAGGCAGGGCTGCAAACCGCCTGGTGAAAAGGGTCAGACATCACGGCGAGGGCAGCACGCCTGGAGCCTCGCTAGAGGGAGAGCTCAGCCCTGGAGCTGCGGCTGTGTGGGAGGAGCGGGAAGCCCGCGGGGCCGGCAGCCGCCCTGGGTGCAGGATGCGCCGAGAGTCGGAGCTGCCTCCCTGCCAGAGCGCGGCTGCTGGCGTGTGCTGGAGCACGGGGCCTGCCAGCCAGCTCCGCTGCCTTTCTTCATAAGGTTCCTTTTGTCACTGCAGTGGTCGGGGAGCCGGTGGCCCTCCCCTCCCGGGGCCAGCGCAGGTCTCTCAGCTGGCCTGAGCTCCCAGGTGGCACTGGGCAAACTGGTGAGGATGCCCTGAAGGGCTGTGCCCAGTTTGGGGCCCCGTGGGGTGGATTCGGGGTGTGACGCAGGAGGTTGAGGCTGAGAGCCGAGCACAGGAAAGAGGACATTGAGAAAAGAATGAAGATAGGGGAAGGGAGGTGTGTGGTGGGCTGGGGTGGGATCGCAGTAGAGGGACAAGGCTGGGGTGCAGGATGAAGAGGTCTCCCCACAAGCACTGGCACAGCAAGAAATGAACGACCAGCCTGGGGGAATTTTCCCCAATGCATTTCTATGTCAAGCCATGAAGGAGCAGGAGCCAGGACATAGAACACATCAACCCACCATGGCATAGAGCCCAGTGGATCCCAGGGATGGCAGGTCTGCCTGCAGAGGCATGAGCAGCAGCACATACCTGTGGGATGCAGCCCCATGTGTCAGGCATTAATTCCAGCTCTCGGATCTGACTCATAGCCCCTAGGCTGGCTGGTCTTGGCCCAAGGGTCCGAGACACCTAGGTTGTCCTGCGCTGACCCCATAGCATCTGTGCCTCTGAAGGAGAAGACAACCCTCCATCCAGCAGGTGAGTAACTGGATATTTAAGGCTCTCAGCTAGCACGAGGAGTTGTTTGGTGGGATTTTAGTGTCAGTCCCTGTCCTCTGCAGGAGCAATTGTGTCCCTCACAAGAAGAGCTGGTGGGATGGGGTGATGGAGGACAGATAGACATCTCCAGAGAAGGCTGGTGCTGCAGGGGAGGTTCTGGAAGTCGGCAGAGAAACAAGACTGAGGAGGGGCACAGCTGCCCAAAGTTCAGTCCTATCTGGATCTGTCAGCAGTAATGCTGGTGGGTGCCGCTGTGGCTGGGTGGTTGTTGGACTCCAGAGCTGCCAGAAAGCACAACCAGCCCTGCCTGTGTTTGGAGGCTGGTCTAGCTGACCTTCAAGTGTCCTCCCAGCCCTAACTTCAATTCTGCGAGGAATGAACCGGCCCAGATCTTTGCTGTCATAAATCAAAGTTGCTCCACTGAGACCAATGGAGGGAGCTGCGTTTATTTAGCTCAGTCGAAGATCCGGTCTGGTACATTCTTAGCAGCAACATTAGGCAGGCTTGGTTCACTTGGCAGAGGCAATGAGCATGTAGCTGTGCATGTGGGCTTTCCAGAATTGAGGGGAGGGTGGCACTCTGCCCCAGGCACCTGTCCTTTGTGGAATTGCACCAGGCTCCTTGCCATATCCCTTCATGGTGTAGGATGAAACCAGCCTCACGTGGGGAGCAAGAGGTACTTGAATTGTGTTTAAAGGTATGGAGTTTCTTACAGCAGGTGTCTTGCCTGAAAACATGTCAGGACGGACCTGGACAGCCCAGGAGCTTAGCTGAGCACACCCCTGGGGAACAGGAGCTGCAGGAAGGGTCCCACCATGCAGATACATCCCTGCTGGCATCTGGGAGGTGGAGACCCCTTGAGCCTGGTTTTGCACAACTAGTGCCTTCTTGCTGCTCCACATCCAGGAGAGAAGATTTGCTCCTGGTTGCTGGCAGCCATCAAGTAAACACGGTGCCAAGTAAGCTTGGTTGATGGTGGAAAGGTAGAGAGGACGTCAGGACTCCTGTACTGATGCATGTATTGCAGGCAGGGAAGGTGCTGTGGTCTCTGCATTTGGGGTCCAGACAGGTAGCTAGAGGAGGAATATTGGGGCGAGATGGTGATCCAGCTCCAGTTTGGCCCTGAGAAGGAACATGTGGGCCCTGGAGGACCATCTGACCTGGAAGAAGGAGTGTGTGTGGTATGGTGGCCCTGAGCAGCACCATGATTCTGCAACAGCTTTCCAGGGCAGGGAGCATGACAAGTCCTTCTGCTGAGCTGGGGTGGGAAGTGGTCAGTGGAGAGCCTCTGTCCCAAGGTGAGCCCTGAGCCCTGTGCTGGATCACGTGCCTTCCTTGCAGAGCCCCCCAGATGTGCGTCACTGCAACACACTGGGTGCTCCAGCAAACACCTCTGAGGTGGCAGGGGGACCTGTGCTCCCAATGACGTGAGTGGTGGCAGCAGGGCGAGGGCTGAGCTAGCGCTGTGTCTGCCCAGGAATGACTTATTTCAGGCACACCAAGGATACTTGCACAATACCGAATTTGATCTTTATTTCCTAAGTGTGTATTTAATGTAAAAAATATTATCTCAGTGTTTCTTCAAGCCAAACTAAAATGTCACTTTACTAAGTACACCAAAAAACCCTCACCCTGAAACCTGTAATTATCTCATTGACAAGAAAATTAGCATAAACTCAGTTACCTCAGACATGGACTCTTGCTCTGCTCTCCATCTGCTTGAGAATTGGGCTCTTCTTTTTCTGTCTCTAAGCTGCATGCTCTCCAAGGCAGTTGGGGTTTTGAGTGGTGGCAGACAGGTGCCACAAAGGGGACATTCTGAGTCTGCAGAGGCTGACTGTCCGTATTTAACTGCATGAGAGTGGCTTGAGCACTAGAAAAAAAATGTTATGGCATAGTTGAGTAGTGCCTTATCCTGAGAGCAAGGTTATGCTTTGCTGATGTAAAACACCAAATTGGTACTGGGACTTGGTGAGAGAGGGAGCAGCAAGTTCCACTGGTAGAGCTGCTTTGAGATCCCTGCATGCCCACTGCAAGAAGCAGGGCAGGAATTGTAGTCACAGGTTGGGACCCTGCAGAGAGATACAGGTATGGAAGGACAAGAGAGATTTTGTAAATGGCCCCAGGCCTGGATGGTCAGCACTAGGTAGGAAAGCTGAGGACCATAGATTAGGAAGAGAGGTCGTGGGGGGAGACTCAGAGCTCTAGGTTTGTCCCTGGAAGCTCCAGGAACTGGCTATGTGAGGGAAGACACCTCTCAAGCAGGATAGATGAGGTCCAGAAGGGTATCAGGAGTTTGGGGATGGTGCAGAGAAGTATTAAAAGATCTTGAGAGAGTTACTGAACAGCGACTTGCTCTGGAGATGTATTTGGAGCATGGGGAGTATTGGAGGAGTGGCTTTGCGTTTTGTAGCTCAGCCTGTGGCTGGAAAAGCACCCTTGGAACTGCTGGGCTGCAAAGGGGACAGTGCCTATGCCCTTGTGATAGCAGATAAGGATTTTAGCAAAAATACGGTTACCACAACCCATGGCTGGTAGGTGTCAGTTGCTGGGATGGATTAATCTTCTCTGCCTCCGGAAATCAAAGAGCCTGTGACCTCTGTCCTTGATTGAGGTCACAGAGACTGCAGCCACACAAGGAGCTGAAGTGGGGCCCAGGTGTGTGCCCAGCACTGGCCCAGCAGCACCCAGCCTGTTCTGCTGTCGGGCACCCCTCAGAGCAGCTTTGACCCTGCCAGACAGTGAAGGCACAGCCAGGCACCAGGGCCCATGCCAGCAACACCTTTGGATGTGGCTGTTTTGGGAGGAGAAGAGCTTTTAGGCAGGTGGGAGATGTGCCCCCAGGATGTTGTGTGCTGATGATGTGGACAGTGATGCTGGAAGCTGCCAACCCAGCATAGCTCCCCAGAGCTGGTGGAGTCAGACCTGATGAGCTCCTAGTGACCGTGTGACCACTCTCATGGCAACTTCGCCCAGGGTGCATTGGAGTGATGGATAGGCTCCCTGGGGAGGACTGGAGCCAAGTGGGCACAGATCTGCCTGGACCACCCATCCAGGTCTTACCACAGTCACTTCCTGGCACCACTGAGTTCAGCAGTGGTATAAGCAAAGCACATCTCTCCAAGGACTGTCACCATGTTGGAGCTGTTTTCACCAGGGAAGTGTCTGACCCACAGGTTTGAGTGCAGAGCAACTGCTCCCACTGCTGACTGGGGGTGACAGGAGGGTGGAGAGGATAGCACCTGAGAGCCCCCCAAGGCATGAGGCAGCCTGTCAGTATTGTGCAGGGCCCCCCTGGGACAGGCAGCACTGAGCAGGAGGAGGCTTGTCCTTCTTGAAAAAAGCAGAGCCTCAAGGAGATTGGCCTGGGTAATTGGCTCAGGAGAGCAGGCCTCTTAAAACTCAATTAGAGACTTTTAAAAATAAATCAGACTGGAACATTGCGAGGGCTGCCAGAAAATTTGGGCGAGGTCAGAGTTGTTTAACGTTTGTTGTTGATTAGATTCAACCAGCTTTTGGTTGGGATGACTTCTGCACAGCTGAGTCAGATTGCTTCGGGGGCCAAGCCAAGAGTGTCTCCTAACATGGCCATTTAAGGCGTGGTGGGCTGAGAGCTGATGGGCAGCCTGGAGAAGACAGTGCACCCCACTGTGAGCTGGGAGGCCAGGGGGTTTCCCTTCATCCTCACCCTCTCTGCCTTGGCTTTGTTGCCTGTACAGTGCTTTGAAATCCGTGGGTGGGAAAAGGTGAGCTAAGGAATTATAGTTGTCTTGTCTCGGGTAGAAACTGCACTTGACAGCAGCACAAGGAGTTTGTCCAGATTAAAAAATGAGTACAGAGCTGTAGGACAGCATGTGATGTGCACATGTTTCTGCTCCAAGTCTCTGCTATGGCTGAGCTTGGCAGAGCCTGAACCCACACAGGTTCACAGGTTCAAAGTGGGGGACTTAGGAGTGAGTAGTCGTCCTTTCCTTCCACATCCAGTATGAATGTGTGTTTGAGTGCCTTGGTGCAGTCACTCAGTCACTGGTGCTGTCCCATCACCCCACCTCTCCTTCCAAACCTACATTCCCACACCTTCCCTTAGCTCCCGTGGCTGACCTCAGAGTGTCTCTGACCAGTGCAGTTCATCCTGCGTTCCAGCAGTGAGTGGCCAGTCTCCTAAGCAGGGTGAGGAACATGCATTTCCTGAGAAGCTGAACAAGGAGAGGATCTGTAGGCAGGCTAATGTGGAGTGTCCCTTCCCATTGCAGTGACCACCCCCAGAACCAGCTGGTTTCAGACTCAGAGTCGGAGATGGACAGTGTGGAGCAGCTGGCCCTGGGCAGCACGGACACCCTTTCCAATGGACACAAGGCTGACCTGGAGGCTGCCAAACGCTTGGCCAAGAGGCTCTACAACTTGGATGGCTTTAAAAAAGCAGATGTGGCTCGCCACTTGGGGAAGAAGTACGTGTGGGTATTTGGAAGGAAAGTACCATTCTGCAAGGAGCTCACTTGCACCCTCAGTGCACCTGCAGCTGCTGCCCTTGCAGGGCACCAGGCTGGCAAGGAACCACTGGCAGGACCTCAAAACCCACTCCTCGTGACTGGTGCATCTGCATCAGGTGTTCCCTCTAAAGGTGTTAAAACCTAGGAGACATCCAGATTTTCGTACCTTCCTGCCATGACTGCATCTTGGATGCTTCAGTAAGGTGTTGGGGCAGGGGGGTGGCTAGCTGACCTCTCATGGGCCCTTCCCACTATAGCTTTTCCATTTTCTCTTACATGCCCAGTATTCCCAGTGAATTTGTGGGTGAGTTCTCTGACTTTCATGGGAGCGTGGGGTGTTTCTGTCTTTGGCACACCCCTTGGAACCCTGGGGAGCTCCCAGCCTCCTAGAATCTAGCCAACCCCTGTGTGCCTTTGGCTGTCCCCACAGTCTTGTCGATCCCATTCTCACCCTCCCCCTTTTCTATTTCAGCAACGAGTTCAGCAGGATGGTGGCAGGGGAATATCTGAAGTTCTTCGTGTTCACAGGGATGAGTCTGGATCAGGCTCTCAGGTCAGAGCTGAGTGTGTATACATGTGTGTGTGTGTAGTGGCCACCAGAGTGGGGTCCCAACAGACCATGACCTCTGCAGCTCTGCAACTGCACAGAGATCTGCAGGAGCAGGCAGACCCCATGACTCCCACAGAGATCCTCTTACCTCTTAAATAGGAGAAGGTGATTTCCACGATGGTCTCAGCCATGCAACCAAGAAAATACACCCCTGGTCTTAACTCAATGGGCAGTGCAGTTGAATGACAGTCAGGTTCACTTAGGCCTGGGATTCCAGGCCTTGAACTCAAATCCTTCTGTTGTTACACCCATCTCCTTTCCCAGTGTAGTTCCTGGGACTGGTTGTAGGCCGCTGCACTGTGCCAGCAGCATATGGTGCTGTGGGCTTGGAGGAGAGTCCCGCAGTGAGTTTGGAGGGAGGGAAAGATGTGCAAAGGCAGGGCTTCATCCAGCACACAGGAAGATCTCCAGACCAGAAAGCACAGCTCCATTCCTGCACAGGGTGAGTTGCAGAAACTGTAGTGTGCTTCATGTGTCACCAACACTGCTTCTGCTTTTTCAGGTCCTTTCTGAAAGAGCTGGCCTTGATGGGAGAGACGCAAGAGCGAGAGCGAGTGCTGGCTCATTTTTCCCAGCGCTACTACGAGTGTAATCCTAATGCCATCTCTTCAGAAGGTAAGAAACTGTACATGTCTGTGGGTTGTGCGTGTGTGTGTGTGTGTGTGTGTGTGTGTGTGTGTGTGTGTGTTTCAGGGGAGCCTATGTGTTTGTCAGCTGCATGAATGCGCTCAAACTGAAACTAGAGAGCAGGCAGAGAGCCTTTACTGATGCCTTAGAGGACAGCCCCAGTATGTCATTTCCCTCAAATGACAGATGCTTTAGATTTTTTTTAAGACTGCTCTAGTTGGATGATGCATAATTAGGGCTCAACCCATTCTTAATTCTGACCTTGAGCAGATTAGCACAAGAGAAACATTTAGCACACTCCTCACCAAATAGACCCCAGCTCTCAGACCCTCAGCTCAGGGAATATCTAAGTGAGGAAATTTGTGTGTCTGACATTTGGGGAGCACAGACATCCACTTTGTTCTATTTCATGTCTTTGCACCTCTTCTGTGTGCATTCATATGCTGGGTCTGCTCTGGGCTGGCTCTGGGACAGGTGAGGTGTGGGCTGCCTGGCTGGCAGAGGCTGTGTTGGTCCTACCTTGCCATGCTAGGAGCTCTGCAGGATTAGGTACAGCATCCCTGCCCGACTATGGGGGCTACGGGCTTGGAAAGGAATTTGTATGCTCAGGTTTAGAACCTCCTACCTACTTACCTGCATGCTGTCAGCACTGCAGTGACCACTGTGTCCCCTTGTGCCCAGGGTGGGAGGAGGGGGCTCAGCGACCTGCCTAAGATGCTGAGGCACTGGAGCACCAGCTTCAGGGCTGAGCTGGGGGCTCTAATTCCTGTCCTGTGCTTGTGCTGCAGACGGAGCCCACACCCTCACGTGCGCCCTGATGCTGCTAAATACAGATCTGCATGGACACGTAAGTTACTACTGCCATTGTCCCAATCTGTCCCCTGTCTGACCCCACCACCCTGAAACTGGAGGTGCTTGGGGAAGAGTGAGGACAGTGCCACATGAGCAGGAGGCATGGGACCCTGGGCACCCCTGACGTGTTTGGTGAGGAGAGAGGAGAAAGGCTGAATGAGAGATGGGGCTGATGCAGGAGAGAATGGGGCTTTGAAGGAGACTTGCTGAGCTGAAAGATGTAGAGGTGGAGTGAGGACAGAAAAGAAAACTGAACAGGGAAAGAAGGTGGGAATGAGACTCCAAAACCAGCTGCCATTGGGAGCAGGGAGCACACAATTTTGAAAAAAGAGGCTAATTTAAAACTCCTGGAGTCTCTGCAAAGCCAGCAGCTTCCCCATACCTGCAAGCAACCTTCCAGAGACCTGGCTGGTCCCTCACCCCTCTGCAGAGATGGGGTGTTTGTCCCTGGGCTGTGGGACCTGCTCCAGCCAGCAATGCCCTCTGTCCCAAAGGTAATGACATGTTGTTTGTCTTCCCCTGACTCCCCCAGAACATTGGGAAGAGAATGTCCTGCTCCGACTTCATTGTCAACTTGGAGGGACTCAATGGAGGCACTGACTTCCCCAAGGAGCTGCTCAAGGTAAATTTGGTTGTTCTCCATGGCTGGCCAAGCAGTATGAGCAGAAGTGAGAGCTTTGGGCTGGATCCCATGGAGGACTACCTGAGATGCTATGAATGCAGGATGCATTAACATGCAAGAACAGTGATGGTCCCTGAGCCTGCAGGTGTGTTTCTGCCTTGCTGAGGGGAACATAGGCTGCTCCATTCCCCCAGGAGGACACTGGAGGTTCTGGGGTTCTGATTCCCTCATTGCTCTTGCTGTGCCTGTATTGCAGGCAAGGGAGCACACATGGGGCAGCTTACTAGGGTTGGTTTGCCCAGCTGCAGCCAGAGGCTTCCCGGCATCGATCGTGTGGTACTCAGCCCTTTCTGACTCCCTGAAGCACTGGGGCTCAAAACTTTGGCCAGGCCCTGGGACTGGAGCCATCTCTGGTGGTAGAGGTGACATGGGCAAGGCATCACTATGGGGAGAGTGGGCTGGAGGTTAAAACCTTGGAGCTGAGAACTCACCACACTGGTGTGACTGGGGGACTCCTGCCTTCTCCCTGCCTGACCCAGTTCCTAGAGGGGCTTGGTCAGGCAGAGCAGTGTTCAGCGAGCACATCTGGCCTTGGACTGCAGCACTTCTCTGGCATTGCCTGCTCTCAGGAGGGTTTTTTGAGCTGCTGTCTCCCTGTCTCAGACCCTGGGAATAGGATTAGCTCCCATGGGGTCTGCCAGGCAGAAACCACTGCTGTTGATGAAGCGCTACAGTTGGCAAATACTCGTGAGGTGGAAGATGGGTTCCCACAGGGTGCTGGAGCCACAACGGGGGGGAGGTGGTTGATGAAAAAAAGGCAACAGAGGATGAAAAGCTGAGCTCCCTTTTCAGCCTTTGTGGGTCTATTCCTGGCTGTGTCGCTCACCCCATCATTAAGGGGTTACCAGCAGTTCTCAATAGGGCTGTCCTCCCTCTCAGCCCACACTTCACCAGTAAAAGGAGTTACTCAGGAAAAATTCTCCTCTAATTTTAAACCCAACTCCAGAAAAGGCTTTAAGCACACAAAATGGATGGAGGCATATGAAATGTGGACATTGAACCCTGGCCCTTTGGTGCTGCTACGCCTTGGAGTATCTGAGCTCCACAGACTTCTTGGTGTGCCCCCTTTGCACCCCTTACTGCCCCATGGTTGGGCACCCACACTTGAGGCATTGCCCTATTAAACTTCACCCCCCAATGTACCAGCAGCTTAAACAGGAGATCAGGTTACCACATCAGGTCCCAGACAGAGGGAAACAGGACAGCAATGAAGTGCCATGAAGCTACAGGCTTCCTCTCACGGGCAGGGGCCAAGACCTTCTCTGGGTGTAAGGAAGTGGAGGGAGGCTGCAGTGCTGCAGCACAGCCCTGCACAGCTCTGCCTGCAGCCCAGCAGCTGGGAGGCTGCTCTGCTAAAAATGGCCTGTTCCCTCTGCAGCTGCGGTGCTTCCCACCGCCGCTTTTCAGCCGCCTCTGTAAGGAGCCATGCTGGGGAGGGGGAGTGAGACTGTGAGGAACTTCAGGCAGGGCAGGCTGCAGCTTCTCACCTGAAGCACCACTCCACTTTGGAAACCCCCTGCCCATGCAAGGGGGAGTGGTGTTCCGGGGCAGGTGAGATGGAGAAAGTGCTGTTAGCTTGTGTTGGGGGGAGGACTGGCAAGGGGAACTTGTGCCTCTCCTGGGCAGCCTTAGCCAGCTCATCCAGAGAAGACACTCTTTCCCTTCTGCCCACTGCTTTTGGCTGATTGGTGCTTTGGTCCCTGCACAGGCTCAGAGGCAGGCAAACAGGGAAAGGCTCTCTTGCTGCTCTCCCTGTGTCAGCCTGCATTAGCCCTGTTACCCCAAGCAGGATGCTTCCTCCTTGGCAGACCTGGCTGGCGGGCTGTGCTTGGGGACCGAGGCTCCTGTGCAAGCGTGCCGCACAGCTGGCTGGCTAATTTTAGCGCTCCAGGAGCACACACATTTCCTAAGGGGAAGGGGAGGGGAAGGGCTGGCAGGCTTCACAGGAGCTTCCCAAAGCTCAAGGCCGGGTTTTGGGCAGCTCCAGCACCACAGAAGAAAGGTCCTGGGGGCTCTTCCAAGCCTGCCTGGGTAGGTAGCACAGGCTGCTACCCGATGGACTTCAGAGCCGGAGCGCTGGAGGTGGCTCTCACCCAAGGCACTTGCTGCCAGAGAACTGGGGCAGTAGGGCAGGACTTAGGTGGCTGCAGGGGCACAAGGCCACCATCCCCTGTGAATCTGAGGGCAGCATCAGGAATAGACCCACAGGGAGCCTGAGCACTCCCCTCGTCTCTGGCTGCAGGGAGTCCCAAGACAAACACAGCATGATGCCTGAGAGCATGTGGCAGCTTGAGTCAGACGAGAACTTTATCTGCTACTAGATAATACATGTAAACAGTCCCAGTTTTATGCAGAAGCAATGAAAACACTTGAAGAGCTTTCACAGCTGAGCATCTCGTCCCCCTCACTGCCAGTGCCTCACTATGCCCTGCACAGCACTGCTGCTGGAACTAAGGCAGTGCTGTCTTACCAGCACTGCTGCTGGAAACCCTTTGCTCTGTCTCTGAAAGCTCCCCTGGAGAACTATACTCTGCAGGCAAGGCTGCCCAGCTCGCCAGCTGAGATGTCCCCCTGATCAGGCAAGGAGCCATGCCAGGGATATAAGAACCCATATAATGTTGTGCCCAAAGATGCCCATATCTGCAGGCTTGGACCTGAACTCCTGTGGCCGTATGAAGGCAGCTGCCCATGCAGCAAGGAAGGAGGTGGTAGCAGGACATCCTGGAGCTGGTGGTATTTTGGTTAGCTCTTGAGATGTTGCTTTTCTCTTGACAGTGTGATTTCAGCCCAGACCCCCTGAGATTTCACTCACCATTGCTGATTGTCTGTTACATTTCAGATGTGGATTTGACCTTTACATGATTGATCACTTTGTGGAGCCTTAGCTCGTCCCCATCTTCCTTACTCGTTTAGCTTAACCTTGTGCCTCACTGGCTGGCAGAAACACAGTAGGGCCAAATTGAGCCCCATTTCTCACCAGCAGTGCTTAGCAATTGCAGGAGTGAGCCAAATCTGTGCTACCTTCCAGCCTAGGAGCCCAGAGCACGTCACAGATGTTAATGAATTAAGCCTGACAATGCAGTCGGGTCCTCGGGGGAGGAAGGTAGGATGGGCCCCCACCTTCCAGCCTGGAGGCACAACAGCAAGGCTCAGACGCTCAGAGTGCTGGGTAAGTGATTAGCAATGTGGGAAGTAAGCCGTGGCTCCCACCTCTGAGCTATAATCACAGGAACGCTTGCTCAGTCTAATCCCTCGGGCTATTTTTTTTTTTTTGTTTTTGCCTGTTTCCCCCGGGAGCGATAGGCTGCCCTGCCCCTGTCTCCCATGGCTACCCCGGGCCTCAGGGGCAGCCCAGTACATCTGATGTGCCAGGCATCCTTGTCCTCTCCCTCACAAGTTGTGCTAAATGATCACTGTGTCAAACAGTTAGGACAGAGTGGAAAATTTCCCCCTCTCCACTGGCTGCATCTCCTGCTCAGTCAAGCCTAACTAAATTACGCATCGATCCTCGTGCTTTCTGCAAGGATGCCCAGCTCTTTGCTTCTTCACGGGAGCAATTGCCTGAAGCATCTCTGTCCTGCCCATAACCAGCTCGGTGGCTGTAGCTGCTGATGTTTCTGACCTGACGTGGGAGGGACGGGCAAGAGGCTTAAGCGTGTGGTGGGCACTGAAGATGGAAAATCTGAGCCCATCTCCTACCGGCTTTGCAGGTTCCTGGTGTGGGCCGGGCTTCAGCAGCAGCTCTGAAGCCTGCCCAGCTGGAACCGAGTGGAGGTGCCACTTGGCCCCTGGAGCTCAGGACATGTCACCAGCGCGGCCCCCCCAGGAGGGTACGGCCAGCTGCTCCCACTCTCCGCGGGAAGGAGGCAGGGACGGCCAGCTGGTGCACCGCGGGCAGCTCCGGCCACTCGTGTGACATCAGCGTCAGGGCTGCTGTCCCCCAGGAGCGCTGCCCACCGCGGGCCCCTCGGCGCGGCTCGGCCCGGCCGGGAGCCGCGGCTCCATCGCCATTGGCTGCGGCGGNGCTCCGTGGTCGGGCCTGAGGCCGGCAGGGGCGAGCAGGTGGGAGGGAGGGGAGGGAGGGGAGGCGCGGCGAGGCGGCAGCGCGGGCAGGGCAGGGCACGGCAGGGCCGGGCAGGGCAGGGCAGGGCAGGGCCGCCGGGCTCCGCGCCCCGCCGCCCCCCCGCCGCCGCCGGCAGGATGATCGGTGTCAACAGCATCAACAGCAGCGCGGGGCGCATGCGGTCCCGCTCCATGTGCTCGGTGCGCTACGGGCGCAACTACCGCGGCGTGGAGACCTTCTGCTACGGCTGGCCCCAGCGCTCCCGCACCCTCAAGCCGGTGCTCTACACCGACCTGGTGGTCAGCCGCATCCAGAGCCGCCGCAAGAAGAAGCCGGTAAGCGGCGGGGCGGGGAGCGGGGGACGCCGCGGGGGGATGCGCAGCGCCCTGCGCCCCAGCGGGGACACGGGCGGGTGAACATGCCCGGACAGTCGCCGTCCCGCCCGCTGCAAGAGCCTCAGCCCTGGTACGGATGTAGCGAGCGGCCAGCCCCAGCTCCTTCTCCTGCCTGCTTTCTGCGGAGCCGTGTCTCCACCGTGCCCCCTCTGCCCGAGGGTGCCCGTCCCTAGCCCTGCATTTCTCCCTCTCCCCCATCCCACCCCGATCACGGGGGTGGCGGGAGCGCGGCGAGACCTGGGTGACATTGCGCCGCTTACCGTGGTCTGGCAGCAGTGCTTGCTCGAAAACATCGCTGCGAGAGGAATCCAGGACAGAGCCGTACCGCTGGGACCTGCCCTACGGTTTAGCACAAGTGACAAGCTCTGCGGGCTCTCTGCCAAGGGTTGCGCTGCGCCGTGCCCTGCCAGCCCAGCCCGGGCAGACTGGCACCCATCTGGGCGTCGGGGAGAGCCACAAGGCAACGCGGAGGGGCAGCACCGCAGCCCCGGCTCCCAGCCGAGCAGAGTTGGAGAGGAAGGAGTGGCTGCCTGGACAAAAAAGGGCTTTTTACTGCCAAAAGCTTGCTCGCTGTGAGCCGGCATCCGTGATGGAGGTGTTAGGCTGGTGCGCATCGGTCCTGGGTGGGAAGAAGCGAACAGGCTGTCTCTGGGCGCGTCCTGCCTCGGTCGGGTGCCTGCCTCCGATGTAGTAGCGGTAGAAGAGCCCACACCGGCCCCCTCCTCCCAGGCAGGCTGGGGCAGAGCAGTCAGGGTTACCCCAGAGCTACTTGGGCTGCCCTTGTGGCCAAAAGCAGCCCGGTGGGGCCATCGGGGCCGTGCTGAGCCGCGGTGCTGTCATAGCGCAGTACGGTCTGGGGGCAGCATTAAGTTGTGACGCACTCGGATGGAAACATGCAGTTGGGAGATGCTCGGTCGCTGCTTCCCGCGCTGTGGGGCTGCGCTGGGAAGGGTCCGCTGTCCCGGGGGAGATAGTTGCCTGGGCGAGGAGTGGTTCAAATATTTTGAAAGAGGTTGGAGCAGCTTACAATGTTACTGAGTCGAAAGTGTGGGGCAAGGATGGGTAGCTGTCACCTGCTGCCCCCCATGACTGCAGTAGGGTGGAAGGTGATGCACAGGACACTGTCCCCGTGGCAGCCTATTGTACGGGGGGAAAAAGTCTGTCCTCAAGTCACTGTGCTGTGTGTGCACAGGAGCCCCTCTGCAGCAGAGGGGAGGGAGGGATGTACGCAGCAGGGCTGGTGTGTGCCAGGTGATGAGTTGTTCTTGAGCATGGGTTGTGCATGCTGTGCAGGCAGGAGGGGCAGGGGAGGGAGGGGGGCTGCCAAGGTGAATTAGGGACCCGACATAGGTACAGTGTCACCTGACATACAGCCCTGATCTGACCCTGATGTTCACATCTGTGCAGCTGGGGGGTCTGCGTGCCTGGGGGATGTCACAGAGCTTTGTGACTGGGTGTAGCAAAGATACGTTGCTCAGGAAAAGTTGGGGACAGCCAGCAATTGAGCTTTCATATTGAAATGCTGTCAGTCACAGAGAGATATAGAATGACTGCAGGGAGGGTGCTTGGTGGCTACTGTGACGTCTGCCTTGAAGAATGTCACAAACCCATGGCTGGTCAGAGGGCTGACAAGAGGAAGGGAAGCCTGGATATGCACAGAGTATCTTGCTGCATGCAGAGCTGAGCACTGTGTTGTTTAGGAGTGGAACCACCAGACTGGAAAGGGAATATGTCCATAAGAGTTACAATGCATAAAAGAGGCACTCCAGAAAGGGTTAAAACCCTAGTCGGGATGCCTAAATTCATCTGTTACTTGAGTGCTAGGCTACAGCCCTCAGTACAGTCCCGTGCCAAAGCTGTGTTCAAGCCAGCTTGTTGCTCAGCTCCCCAGACCATCACTGGATCTTGCCTCTGGTCTGGTCTGAGCTGAGGAGCTGAAGGGGGGTGTCTTCTTCCTGCCCTGCTTATGTAGGCTGTCCCCAGCAGGGCTGGCCCTGTGGCTGGGCTAGAACATCAGAGCCATGTGCCTCTTGCCAGTGCAGCCCCTCAACTGTCCTTGAGATGTTTGGTAGAGCAGGACTCAGGGACAGCCTCTCAGCCTGCTTTTGGGAGGGAAAGCACCAAAGAAAGACGTTGATTCAGTTAGAAATCCCACTGGGACAGTACATTCCTAGGTCTCTTTAGCGTTGCGCATGTCTAGGGCAGAGCTGGCTGACTAGCCTGGCATGCTACAACAGTGAGCTCATAACCCAGCGATGGCAAAAAACCCAACCATGCTTGGGGTCATCCACAGTGGCATGTGGCCGGTGCCCAGCTTTCTCTTGTGTAGTACTTGCAAACTCAGAGATGCTAAGGAGTTGCTGTCCTTTCAGCCCAGGGGAAGTGAATCCATGGAGCAAAGAGATTCTGGAGAGAGGGACCTGCTGAGCGATGAATCTGGTGTCGCTGGTCTCTGCTGACGTGGTTGTGAGTTAGGCTTCAGAAACCTGCGTCACCTGTGCTTCCCCAGCAGAAACGATCTGTTCACCAAAGAGCACAGAATTTTGTGGACTGACAGGCAGTGGTTCTGCTGCAGGACCAGAACAGCAGGGTGGGCTTTGTGGCTGGAATGCATCTTAGCTAGGACTTGGGCCTGAGTCCACCAGCTTTGTACCTGAGATTGCTCTTGGCTGGGGCTAGTGTTTAGCCAAGGAGAATTTTGGCAGGTTTTAAGTGTAGATGTAAAGCTGTGTGTTGCCCTCTCAATCCCACTGTCTCTCTGTTTGCCTCTCACTGTCCGCTTGCACGGGAGTGCTGAGCAGCCCCTGCTCCCTATCTCTGAGGTGGGGTACTTGGCAGCCCCTGCTGGTAATGGGCTTGGTGGGATGCTGTTGGGGCTTGTAGCAGGGCAGCTGGAGCCTTTTGAAGCCCTGAGGCAGTTCAGCCTTTGAAGTATTCACCGAGAGCCCCAGAGCCCAGGTTTTAGTAACGCAGTACTCTGCCAGGCTGTTTTCCGGCACTATGCCATCCCGAATTACTCCTCGAGCATCTTCTGCTATCGGCTCATTCACTCAGAATTTAGCAGCAATCCTGCAAACCCTGCACGGGGCTGGGGTCCTCTCCAGCCCTCCAAAATTCCTGCTCATCTGGCTCACATCTTCCTTCCTTGGGGCAGGGAGCTGACACTTCTCTGTATCACCAATGAGCCAGATGGAAGCCAAGCCATGTGTGCCATTCTGCCCACTCTTTCTGAGGTGCTTTTCTGCCGTTTCCAGTGCCACTACTCTGTGCCATTTTTTTTAGTCTCCTTTTTGTGTCTGTTGATTCTCAGCATTTTTCAGCTGCATCCCCAGCAGTGAGTAAGATTCTTTCCCTTCTGTTTCCCATGGTGACTCCTTATCATCTACATTGCTCTGCGATCCTGCTTATCCCCCTGCTCTGCTCCCAGATTATGTTCTGCAGGGCTTTGGATTGCTTTTTGCCTCCCAGATTCTTCTCTAAGTCTCTTTGCTCCTCTGGCTGCCTTGCTGCCAGCCTGCTGGTGGGTACTTCCTGCTCACAACTTACCATCCTGCCCCTCTGACACTGGGACTGCATGAATGGGTCTGGGATCAAATCTGCTCTGAGGCCATTACCCCTTTATAGGTCTCCTGTCTTCCCAGGAGAGAACTTTCTGCCTGCTAAATTGAGATGATCCCTTCCCTCCTCTGAGAAACAAGCTGGTGCTATTGCCAGCATTTCCCCGATGGGAAGGTGTGGAAGGAGCTGGGTTCCCGCTCCATCCTGGCTTCTGCGTCTCTTGGGAGTGATGGATGTCCCTTCCCCAGCCACTGCTGGGGCCTGTCTGCTGGCCAGCATTCCCAGGCTCCTGCACGCCTCCAGCTGTACTTTCTTAGCCACCAGCAAGATCGCTCAGCAGCAGTCTCCGGCCCAGTGATGGATGTTGATAGCTGCATGAACAGCCTGTGCAAGACTCGATTATTTTCCTCCAAGGATGATGCCTTCCAGATCTTGCTCCGAAGCCCTCTGTGAGCACTGTATTGAAACCCTCTCTGGAGCCTCCCTGACTGCAGAGCTGTGCTGAGCACTGCTGGCTTGCACCCAGCTCAAAACGGACAAACACTTGGGAGCGGGGCCCTTGAGCATCCTGCTGCAGGCAGGCTTAGCTTGTTCCCGTGCAGAAATGCAGGCAGTAGACCCTGCCTTGCTCAGAGGGGTGGTGTTTGGGTCTCCAAGGAGAGAAAAGTGTTTGGAGGTGCTGGGGAGGGGGTAGGGACAGGCCACAGCCACTCCAAGCACCAGCCACAAGGTCCTCTGAGAGCCTCGTGAAGGGTCTCTGCCAGTGCAGACCCAGCACCGTGCTGAAGTCTCTCACAAAGTATGCTCCTGCAGGAGCAATGCAGTGCCAGGGAATGCTGGGTGCTGCCATGAGCCCGTCTCTGCCAGCCCAGGGTGGGTGGCCGACCGCAGTGAAGTTGTTGGCTGTGGTCTGTTGCGGAGTGGAGCTTCTGGAGGTTCCACTGAGCAGGCTGAGGTTCCACTGAGCGGGGTGAAGGCATGCACCAATGAAGTCTGTCCCAAAAGCGTGCTCTCCTTGGGCTCAGGCCTCCTGGAACACCTTGGAATAGGGACAAACAGCTCTCCCAAGCATTTGGAAATGTTAGGTGTGCCTCACTGTTATGCTGCTAACGCTGTGGCACTCACGGGCAGGTAGAGACAAAGGGTAGGAGAGGGCAAAATGCCAGGGCCATCCCCAGCATTGTCCTTGGGATATGGGGGTGGTTACAGGACCCATGGTCCCCAGGAGAAGGTGTTTGTAACCTTAAATCAAAGTCAGCTGGCTAGCCTAGTCAGGGCAGGGCTGGACCAGAACAAACTGACGTGGAGTTACCTTAACCTCCAGTGTCCCCGAGCCAGTCTGGCATGCCTCCTCTGTTCCCCAGAGTAGACCCCCAGCCTGGCACTGCCCTCCTGCTGACCCCCCACTCTTCTCTCTGCAGGCACTGTACGGCTCCATCAAGAACGAGAAGCTGCAGTGGGCCATGTAAGTACCCTGTGTGGGTTGCTGCTGCTGCGTGGTGCTGGGTGGGCGGCGAGTCCACCCAGCCCCAGAGGCTGCACAAGCCACAATGCTGCAGGGCAGCTGCCCCTGTGAGGGTGAAGGAAGGAGAGGGCTCTTGGGATGGACTGGGCTGGGGTGCAGGCAATGTACCCCTGGTTGCCCTCAGCACTGCCATGGGGGCCCCTTCTCCAGTGTGCCGTGGGAAAGCCACCTGAGGCTGGCTTCTTGCAGCTTTGGCATGAATTTGAGCCTTGGTGGCTGTGCCCAGGGTGGGGCTAGACAGGTTCTGGAGGTGCTGTGGCTGTGCCAGGGCCCCACAGGGTGCCTGCACCCTCGCCCACAGCTGCCATCTCCAGCAGCAGGAGCGGCAGCGCCTGCGCTGCAGGGATTAATCAGCTCGGTGCTACCCAGCGCTGAGCGATGCGCTCGACCGCTGCCATGGAGATGCCGGCAGATGCTGAGGGGTTTAATTAGCAGCGAGCGGCTGAGGGAGCGGGAGGCAGCAGCTCCGGGCTCCCACATCTTCCTGCGGCTGGGGGGAGCGGCACCGGTGCAGCCTGCCCATAGCGGGGGGCCGTGACCCGGTGGGAGCGGGCTGCCTACATCCTGCCCACACCTGCCCTTGGATGGTACTGCCCAAGGCCTTCCCACCACAGTCTCCCTGCACCCCTTTGCCTCTGGCTCTGGGCCCTGTGGTCTGGCTGCCACCTTTAAAATGTGGGAACCAGAGCCTGGGTCTCTCTTCGTGGGGGTATTCCATTCTGTACCCTCCTTCCTACCAACTGGAGACTTGTGAGCCTGTATGCCATGGACTGGGGGGGCTGTGGTGGTGCCAAGCCCTGCGATACTGCTCCTCCATCGCTCCTGGCTCATCAGTCTGGCTGGCATCTGTCACACCCCTGCCCAAGAAAAGGTTCTTTGCTCCCTGGGGCGGGCAGGGGCCCCACCCTGAATCAGCAGCAAAAGCTCAATGCCTTGTTTTACAAGGGACCAGGCAGCACCTCAGCTTTCTAGAGGGACAGGGGCACACAGGCATGACTAGGTTTGGGATGCTCACCAGTCCTGATGGAAGACTGCTCATCCTGGCCTGCTGCTCCTGGCCTCCCTTTCAGAAGCCAGGCTTAAAAGTGGCACCAGCCAGTGGGGAACTTGGTATTTGCTGTCCCCAGAAAGGTAATAAACTCTTTCCCCACCCAATTCTGATTGGCAGAGATGAGGAGGAGCTGAGAAAGTCCCTCTCGGAGCTGGCAGATCCCAACCCGAAGTCCATCAAGCGCATCAGCAGCTGCAGTAACCCCTTTCTGGACTTCTCCCAGGATTCCAGCATTGCCACTTACAAGCACGGGCTGTTAGTCCGCAAGATCCACGCTGATCCTGACTGCAAGAAAAGTAGGTGCCTGGGGAGCCCATGGGAGGCACTTGGGGCAAGAGGGCACCAGTGAACTCCAGAACCGTAGGGGAAGCAGGGCAGGAGTCACAATGTGATGTCTGACTGTAGCATCATGCCAGCCTCCAGTATCAGTGCCCTGTCTGGCTGGCTGTGCCAGGCATAATTCAGCCTTCAGACTGGGGAGTTGGATAGCCTCTCCCTGCCCATCCACAGCACCATCAGGGCTGGGCAGATGCTGAGCAGGCAGGAAGTGAAACCCCTGCCCACAGCACTGGGAAAGGGGCAGGCAGGGTGGTGGGGTGGGGTCTCTGGGGGTTGCACCCCAGCCACAGGATTGTATGGATGAAGGAGGCTGTCCTGTGGTGTGACAGACAAGGCACACAGTGAGCTGCAGCCGGTTGGGCACTGCCAGGCATGTTCACCATATTCCCCATAAAATCCCTCCTAAGCCCTGGCCATGTAATGCTGCCCAGATCTGATTAGATGAGGCCGCCCTTCAAAGCCAGCATTACCTGGCAGGCAGCACCACCTTGTCCCCATCCCCAAGCACGGAGGCCGTGGTGAAGCCGAGCACAAGCAGTGAGGCAGGAGCGCAGGGGGGAGCGCAGCGCGGCGCTGGCCCCGGGAGGCGGCAGCGGCCCCCCTGCCAGCAGCACCATCTGCCAGCCACGCGCGGCCTGCAGGGGCTCAGGTGCGCGGGGACAGGCCTGGCGTGCTGCCCGTCCCGGGGGTGGGGTGACGTGCGTCGTGGCAGGGCTGGCTGGAGGAGGGTAGGGGGGTGGCTTTTCCCCCCGCTCGGTTCTGAGGCTGATATCTGAGCTGCTCTCTCCTCCCTGACAGCACCCCGAGGGAAGCGTGGCTGGAAGCCCTTCCACGCCATCCTGAAGGGGATGATTCTCTACCTGCAGAAGGTAGGCAGCAGGGCCACCTGCATCCACCCCAGGGAGAGGGATTGTCCCCAGGCCAGAGGGTGGGTCACAGCAGTCTCCACAGCAGTGAGAGAGGGGCTGCAGCACACAGCACTGCAAAGCCTGGCCTAAGCAGACTCAGCACCCTGCGTGCCTGAGCTGTTGCCTGGGGACCTGGTGGCATTGCTGTTTCCAGGGTGCTTGGGTACAGCCTGGGCAGTGAAAGGCACTGCTGACTGAGAGCCCTGTGTGCAGGGGGCTTGACTGGGAAGAGGGGGGCACTGGGGTCTTTGTCCTGAGTGGGGCATTAGGTTGCTCATCCAGTTCCCTGCAGGCACACACGCAGGGAACTGGGGCCAGTGGGGAACAGCCCCTGTGCTGTTGCCAAGTCAATGTGCCTAGGCTGTGCAGCCTCTCTCAGGGCTCTAGCATGAGCTGGAAGCAGAGGCCGCAGCTGCCTGGTGGAGGGTTATCTCCAAGCCCTTGCCACAGCCAGCGCTAGTCTGCAGTCCCTGAAACCTCATAGAGCTGAGTCACGGTGGGGTGCATCCCTGAGCTGGCTCTGAAACACCCCATGATTTGCAGGAGGAGTATAAGCCAGGGAAGGCGCTGGCAGAAGAGGAACTGAAGAATGCTATTAGCATCCACCATTCGCTTGCCACGCGGGCGTCTGACTACAGCAAGCGACCCAATGTCTTCTACCTCAGGACAGCTGACTGGAGGGTCTTCCTTTTCCAAGCACAGTGAGTCCTTCAGGATTCCTGGCTGGGCCCCACGCTGGGGCACAGGGCCTCCCCTGACTTGAGTGTAAGGTGGGATGGGGCTTAGGGCCACCTTGCTCTCTCCTGTCCTAGCCCTTTCTGGAAGGAGAGGGACCTGGTGTCAGTGCTGAGCTTTGCCCAGCTCCTCTTTTTCCTACCCTGCTGGGCTCAGGTTAGCTGTGGGTACAGTCCCAGATGCCACGGCTGGCCAGGGCCAGGCCTGGGGGACTCAGACCTTGTCTGCAGAGTAGATCCCTCTGTCTTTGACACAGACAGCCCATCCGTATTTTGGCCTTTTTCTCAGGAACCCCGAACAGATGCACTCGTGGATCACGCGCATCAATGTGGTGGCAGCCATGTTCTCTGCGCCCCCTTTCCCTGCAGCCATCGGCTCCCAGAAGAAGTTCAGCCGCCCGCTGCTGCCCAGCTCCTGCACCAGGCTGTCTCAGGTGGGTCACAGTGGGGGGGGCAACGGCGAGCCTGGGACAAACCCCTGGATCTGCCGGTGGCGCTTTTCCCTGTGGAGGGATCTACGTGGTGCTCTGCACCCAGCTGCCTCCCCAGCGAGGTGAAGGGCCGAGGGGGAGACCGAGAAAAGGGGTATTGAGATTGGGGGCAGACAGTGAGGTCTTGTTCCTGGCAGTGGGGCTGCAGTCAGGTGATGGGCAGACCATGGAGGAGAAAGTGGTCCCACATCACGACTTGCAAGGTCCTGCCAGGGACCTTGGAAGGCAACTGGCTGGGGGGATTAGCTGGCACTCGTGCATACCAGGGCAGTTATTCATAGAGCAGAAAGGATTTAAAAAAACCACCAGCCTAGTTTTAGAGGGATTAAATTCTTCTGCTCTAAGACTGCAGTCAGCCCCTCTATGAGGTGAGAGCAGATTGCTTGCCCCTAAGAGTCTGTGATTTTGCCTGCCATTAAAAAAAAAGAAAATCAAACCCAGGAGCAGAAGCTGAAATCCTGGCTGCTCCTAGAAGGGGAGAAACCTGTTCTATCCCTGGCCAGCTCATACTACCAGGATGACAGAGCAGGGCACTGACATGGTGCCACCCTTCCCCAGGAGGAGCAGGTGAAGAACCATGAGACCAAGTTCAAGACAATGTCAGCGGAGCTGTTGGAGCATCGTTCCTCACTGCCTGAGAAGAAGGTGAAAGGCAAGGAGTATGAGGAGCTAAAGCAGAAGGAAGAGTACCTGGAATTTGAGGTGAGCTGGAAGATGCCCCCCTCTGCCCTCAGGCCCTCTGCCCCTACCTGTTTGGCCATCCCCACTGATGGGACCAATCCATCCCATCAGCTGAATTACACTGCCACTGCTGTGGTCTAGGACCACGAGCACTCCTCTGCCCTGGGATGCTGGCTGGGTTGGAGGGACCGTGGGCATCCCCCTCCTGCAGGGATGCTGGCCACAGGACAGTGCCCAGCTTGCCAACCTCTCTCTCTGCTGCACTGTGCTCCCCAGAAATCCCGCTATGGCACCTATGCCATGCTGCTGCGGGCCAAGCTGAAGGCTGGCTCCGAGGACCTGGCAGCATTTGAGTCCACCCTCTTTGACACAGCGGGTGGGGAGGACGATGGCCTGAAAAAGTCCCGCTCCAGCCCCTCGCTCAACGCAGAGCCCTCCAGCACGACCACCAAGGTGAAGCGCAACATCTCAGAGCGCGCTGGCCGCCAGCCCCCTGGCCACCCCCACAAGTCGTAAGTGAGAGGCCTCAGCTGCCTGCACTGCAGCTCTGTTTCTGTCCCCCGGCACGAGGGTGGAGGCCGTGTGCCTGCCGAGACCCTGCATGTGTCCGTCTGTCCGTGACACGAGCCGGAGGGGGTGACAGCCCTTCTGCAGCCGGCAGCACCAGCCATGCAGGGCCGTGGCCCCTCCACCGGAGACAGTGGCAGAGCAGGACGGTCCCCAGTCCTTGCCTGCAGGAGCTGCCTGGCCCCATCAGACTTGTTCCTGCCCCTCCTTGTCCTGCACTTGGCTGCAGGACCTACTCTTGCTGCCCTGGGGAGAGGGAGCAACTGAAACCTACCCTCTGGGCTCAATTCTTCAATGGTTAA
>VZTJ01004372.1:13038-30803 GCA_013397795.1 Orthonyx spaldingii | reverse complement strand
AGGGGGCGGGGGCGCTCGAGGGGCGCGCGAGCGGGGCAGGCTCGGTGTGAGACCCAAGCGGGGTCGGGGGGGCCACGGGGCCGCGCTGAAGAGCCCGTGTGGCCTGCAGAGCTAAGGACTCGCTGGCGGGCTTCCACTCTGAGAGCGTGGCAGGGACAGGTACAGGTACACGCATACATGTGTGAAGATCACTCCTCCGAAACACACATACCGGCCCTTCCCACAATACCGTATTATGGGTAAGATTAATGAATATTCATAGCATTCCTTGGGATATGCGTGGTTATACAAATTACTTCTTGGAGTTATTAAAGTCATTAGCATACATGCCACGCATGCGCTGTGTATCTTGGTGGTCGTATCGAGGAAGGCTCCTCGTCTTCCTTGGGGGTCTTCCTGATAAAAAGTATTACTGCACTTTTGACCTTTCTCTCTGGAGCATGTGCAGTCCTTTGTGGAATGATTCAGCAGTTTCTGTGCTAGCTTCAAGCAGATTTCTGGTCCTCTTATCTTTAACAAGTATAAGAGAATCCTGTTTCTTAGGTTTTGTAATTAACATTTTCTGTCTCTTAGTAGTTAACTATGCTTACATGGGTTGTCTATTGATCGTTCCTTTCTCAATCCCCCCTTTTGCTTTGGTCATTTGTAATTCTTTACAAATCTTGCATTTCTCTAAAGTAAGTACCCTTCTCTATCTTATTTGTAAGTTTGTACTTTTGCCATTGAGCATAAGCATTGCGATTCCAAGTACATAATATCATACAACAATAACTACTGATAGAAACAGTAAATAACAATGCAATAATACAAATAATTATTACAAATAATTGTTTAAGCCAGGATAAGTTGGGTAACCATGCTGTAAGTTTGTCCCATACCTCTTCAAAACCCCAAGACGTATCATCTAAGGTGATCTGATGCAATATTCACGTTTTGTCCAGAATTATCTGCAAATCTGTTTCTATTCGTTTATTTAAATTAACATAACTGCAACAGCTTGTATTTATAATTGTACATACTCCTCCTTCTTTGGCGTACAGCAAATCTAATGCAAGTCTATTCTGTATAGCTAATTGTGCGATGCTCTTCATCTCGATTTGCTATGCTCTTATGGCATCTGCAGTGATATTCATTATGGTTTCTACAGTAGTAGAAAGATTCACTGTTGATTTCTCTAGTTCACTTGCTTTGAGTATGGGCATAAAACACCTGGCAAAGCTGTGAAATCCAGTGGCCCTCTCTGTTAAGGGGTTTGATGTCCTTTTTAAGGGGTTTTTTGTCCTTCTTACAAAAGTTTGGGGTAAGACTTGTAGTTGAGAAACAACATTAATGTGGGGAAATACTGGTCCTATTGCACAGTGGTCTTGCCATCCCAAGGGTAAAACTTTATAGGTGCTGTGTCTGCATACCCAATACCAACCCCGCGTGAGGGCACTGGCCAGCCCTTGGGCTTTGGTCCTCGCCTCGCTTGATTTTTATTCCACATATTACTCCCCCCCACAGGTCCAGAATCCTGAGCAGTTAGGATAACTCCCTGTAAATGTTAAGCTCCCGCATTTGGAGTCTGTCTTATTTCCTCCTGAGGTATAGATTCCTTCCAGCACCACTGCACGCAGGGTACCGGCAAGGACTCACTTATTGACTCTTCAAACTGTAATTTCCGTTGAAGTTGATCTAGGGATATATTGACATAATGTGAAAGGCTTATGGTACTAAGTGCAGCATGAATTTCTGTTGTATTAGGGAATGTTGCTCCAACCAAAGGAAAGCCTCTAGAAGAATTTTCAGGCAGCTGGGAACATATCTAGCAATCAGTTAGATTAAAATTCTCAACAACACCTTTGAGCAATCGAAGGTATGTCTTTTGGTCCCACGCGCCTGCCCCAATTACCAATGTTACTAGTATGGTCCAAATCATGTTGTATTGATTTTTCATATTTGAAGGCACAGAGGCCCTGTTCTTCTTGCCTCCGACACTGGTTTTGGCACAGGTTTGGTCTTTGTATAATGGATCCAAGTCAGTTTTCTTTGTACTTTAATTGCTGTATGAATGGTCAGCAGCGTCTGATAAGGTCCTTCCCATTTTTCCTGGAGTGGATCCCCTGAAAAAGACTTAACATAAACCCAACCTCCTGGATTCACATTATGAAATGGTTTATCAGGTGGTGGTGGTTGGCGGTTAACAACTATTGTGTAGTGCATATTGATTGTAATTTTTGACCTAAATGCTTTACATAATCTATTAAGTAGCTTTGCCCTACCAGAGCGACATTGTCATTGTGAATCATGTTTGTTCCATAGGGCCTTCCATACAGAATTTCAAAGGGACTTAAGCCGTGGTTTTACTCTAATTCTTAGCAAAGCCATGGACAGAGCCTGATACCAATATAAATTAGTTTCTTGACAAATTTTGGCTAATTGTTGCTTTATTGAGTGATTCATCTTTTCTACTCGTCCGCTTGCCTGTGGCCTGTATGGTGTGTGTAGTTGCCAGTGTATATCCAGTAGATGACTCACTCCTTGCACCACCTGGGCTACAAAGTGTGATCCCCTATAAGAATTAATTTCCCTGGGTACCCCAAATCATGGAATAATTTCTTGTACTAAAGTTTTAACAACTTCTCTAGCCTTATTTGTTCTACAGGGGAAAGCTTCCGGCCAACCTGAGAAAGTGTCTGTGAGGACTAAAAGATGCTTGTATCCCCCTTTCCTGGGTAATTCAGAAAAGTCAATTTGTCACACGTCCCCTGGTAAAACCCCTTTAGGGATAGTCCCTGTGTTTAGCCTAACAGTGGTATTAGGGTTGTTTTTAAGACAGATTTCACAAGTGGAAGTTATGTCCTCGATTGTCTCCTTTAATTTTGATGCTATCACTTTCTCCTTTAAGTAGTTATGTAAGGCATCAACTCCCCAATGTGTCTTAGAATGTTCGCTTTGGATAAATAAATTTAGCAGTTTTCTGGATATGACTATGAGATCCTTTATTCTAGCCCACCCATCCGTTCCTATTTGTCACTTCTCTTCTTGTATCCAATTTAAATCTTCAGTATCGTATGGTAGGGACTTTTCACCCATAAGGATGTTAGAAGGGATTAAAGCTAGGGTTTGAATTTGAACCCCACCAGTCACTGCCTTTGCTGTTTTGTCTGCCATAGCATTTCCCAGTTCAGGGATGGTGTTACCCTGGGAATGCCCTTTACAATGCATTATAGCCACTTTTGAAGGTTTAGCACTGCTTCCAGCAACTGTAAGGTTTCAGTAGCATGCTTGATTTCTTTCTTCTGTGAGGTTAATAAACTCCTCTCTTTCCAAATAGCCCCATGAGCATGTACCACCCCAAAAGCTTACCTTCAATCAGTCCAAATGTTGATAGGTTTTCCTTCAGCTAATGCCAAGGCTCGAGTTAGGGCTAGTATCTCAGCCTTTTGAGCAGATGTCCCCTCAGGTAACGGTTTTGCCTCAATGATAGCATCTGTGGTTATAATTGCATACCCAGCAAGCTGCTTACCATTTTTGATAACTGCTTCCATCAGTGAACCAGTTTTCTGCATTTTCTAGCAGGGAGTCCTTTAGGTCTGGGCGGCTGGAGTAAACTGCCTCCATGGTTTCAATGCAGTCGTGCTGTACAGGCTCCTCAGTAGCTTTGTTTTGGAGGTAAGCTGCTGGATTTAAGCTGTTCGTTACTTGGATACTCACATCCTCCAATTCTGCTAAGACGGCTTGATATTTGACAAAGTGAGATGGGGTTAACCAGTGATTTCCTTTCTGCATGAGCACTGCTGACACTGTATGAGAGACAAAAACAGTTATCTGCTGGCCCATTGTGAACTTGCGGGCTTCTGTGTTCAGGATCACAGCTGCCACTGCACGCAGGCAAGCAGGCCATCCTCAGCTGACCACATCCAGTTGCTTGGAGAAATAAGCAACTGGCCTTTTGTAGGGTCCCAGCTTCTGTGCCAAAAGCCCCAGCCCCAGTCCTTGCCTCTCATGTGAGAACAACAGAAAGGTTTAGTGACATCCGGTATGCCCAGTGCTGGAGCTTGAATTAACTCATGTTTCAGAGTTACAAATGCATTCTTAGTCTATGATGTTTAGCATAGGTGGGTCCCCTTGGTTTCCTTTAAGAGCAGGTACAAGGGTTTCACAATTAGTCCATAGTTGTAGATCCATAATCTACACCATCCTGTCATTCCAAGAAACGTTCTCAGATATTTGGTTGTAGCTGGCTGAGGCATTTGACAAATTGCCTCCTTCCTGTTGTTTCCCCAAGGCTCTCCCTCCTCCCGCCAGTTCATATCCCAGATATGTAACTTTCTGGAAGACTAGCTGAGCCTTTTCAGGGGAGACCCTATATGCACTTGGTCCCACAAAATTTAAAAGACTTACAGTCCAGTCCTTGCAGTCTTCACAGGTCTTTGTTGCTATTAGTAGGTCATCAACATACTTCATAAGTGTACCTTCTCCAAGTGGCGGTGTCTAGGCTTCCAGTTCTCTAGCTAATTGATCTCCAATTATCGTGGGACTATTTTTGAATCTTTGTGGCAATACAGTCCATGTAAGTTGGTTTTTTCTCCCTGTTTTGGGGTTTTCTCATTCAAAGGCAAAAACTTCCTGACTCCTTTCAGCTAATGGCAGACAAAACAAAGCATCCTTTAAATCTAAAACTGAAAACCACACCCAGCCACTTTGTAATTTTGTAAGGTATATGGGTTGGCGACTACAGGATGTAGTGTTTTTGTTATTGCATTTATTGCCCTCAGGTCCTCAACTAATTGGTAACTTCCATTTGGCTTTTGTACTGGTAAAATTGGGGTATTGTAAGGAGACCTGCACTCTCTCAATAATGCTTAATCAATAAATTTAGCAATTATTGGTTCAGTTCTTACCTGTGCTTCATGCCTTAGTGGATATTGTTTAACTGACACTGTCTGTGCCCCTTCCAGTAGTTCAATAATCACTGGGGAAGCCCGTTTTGATCTCCCTGGAATTTTAACATCCCATACTAATGGGGTCACTTGATCTGTTATTTCACTATCTATGGGTATCTCCTTTTTCAAGGATATTTGCTAAACTTAAGGCAATAATTAATTTTTCTTCGGGAACCTGTCGTCTCAGTCCTCGTTCTGTGAATTCTGTTTTTGCTTCTAACCAGGTTAATAGATCCCTGCCTAATAGGGGTTTTGGCAAAATTGGAAGGTATAAAAATTGGTGTATTCCCATCCTTTTGCCTAATGCAAATTTTAAGGGTCTCAAAAAGTAGGCTTTTCGGTTTTCCCTATGGCGCCAACAACTTGCACATAATCACTGCTTACAGGACTCAAAGTCTAATTCAGGACTGAGAATGTGGCTCCAGTATCCACTAAAAACTCCACCTCCTGTTCCCCCAGCCTAACTTTAACTAGCGGGTCTGCTAGGGAAGGACCTGCCCGTCCCCGTCACTCTGGATACAGCTGTGCTACAGTCACTGGTTCTGGCGGCGCTGAGGATTGTGTCATCAGAATTGCGGCATGGTTCATAGGGCAATTCTGTTTTCAATGCCCGAGCTGTTCCCATAGGAGGCACTGGTCAGGGCCTGGGCATTGCTTCTTTGTCCTCTGGGTGGAGGGAGAATCTCGGTCTCCTAACCTGAGCTAGCGCGACTGTAAGAGGCTGGGCTCTGTTTCTATAAACTTCCCATGATGCTGCTAAAAGTTTCTCTAAGTTCCGGTTATCTAGTTCCCCAATCTTTTGCAACTTTCTGCGTATATCTGGTGCTGATTGGCCCATCAATAAAGATATTAACTCTTGCTGCCCGATTTCAGAAGCAGGGTCAAGTGTAGTTGTCCCGGCTGGTGCGGGGTGGTAAAGTGCCAGGACCTTTCCCAAAAGCATCTCCAGAGAAGTCGCTGTTGGTGTGGTGCTGCAGCACACAGACTCACACTCACACATTCGCCAGATAGCTGCGATGGTGAAAGACGAGAAGGGTCTTCGTATGGAATTCCGCAGGGGGTTTTTATTGAAGGAAGGTCCAGGAATGAGGAACAGGGAGGGTAGTAGCCACAAAAGAAGCCAGGGACGAAGACAAAGAACAAAGGGGTGTTCGAAGTTTTGTATGGGGCAAATAAGGGGCAGACAGAGCATCGGGGCCAATCGTCTGAGGGCAAAGGGGCAGAACATAGGCAGGATTAGGGTCTGAGGGCCAATGGGGAAAACTTGGGGGAGTGACAAGGGAGCAGGGGCCAATGGGGAAACAGAGAAGGGAGAATCCTTTGGAATCGGGGACCTCATATTGTATAAGAGGCCAGGGATACCAACAACCAACCGAAGTAGCAAAACTGGGGTACATTTGAATAACTGTAACAAGGAATCCTGGGGGAAGGCTTGCTTACCCTAACCTAAGGAGCAGTTATCAAATCAGAGGTCTTCCCACCAATGGACCCTGCTGGTCCCTGGAGGCTCACTGGCCTCTACATGTAGTATGTCTCCTCATGTTATTCTTTAGCCTTTCTACAAATGAGCCTGGGGACTCCGTGGTTTCCTGGTGAATACTGAATAACAATGACCAATGAACTGTTTTAGGTATAGCATTTAACAGTCCCCAGTGTACTAACTTCCTGTATCTGACCAAAAATGGATATGTTTGTGCATTGTTTGCTTCTCACTGTGGATTTGAAGTAGAAAAGATGTTATCTACATTCCCATGTAACATTCCTGTAGCTATTTGTCCCTGCACATGTGTTCTTGCTGTGGATATCGCCTGCTTTTTCTGTTTCAGTTAAATTTTGATAGCATTAAATCTATATCCTCCCAATCAACATCTTGATTTCTAACAACTAATTCAAACCTCTTTGCTACCTTTTCAGGGTCTTCTCTATACATTCTGGCTGTCTCCCTCCAGGTATCTAGATCCAGAGCTGTAAATGGTGCTTTAACTTTTGTTATCCCTCCGTCTGGCCCTACCACTTGTCTAAGCGGTGCTATAAGCTTCTTCTCTACAGGGGCCTTGCTCCTAGTTCTGAATGATATTCCTGAGCCAGTTTCACTTGTCCCCTCGTACCCACTACTGCCTGGGGATGTTGGGGATGTTGGAGACACTGTCCCTAATGTTAGGGTGTCACCACTGCACTTCATTAATTCCTGGGTCTCCAAGGGGTCCTGGTTTCCCTCAGTTTTGAGCTTTAAACACCTCTGCCCTATACTGCAGGATGAGCAGCACCTCTTCATACGGCTTTTCCCTTTTGCCTCCTTTTCTAAAAGAAGAACCATTGAGTCCTGTGGCGCCAAATTGATGTCACACTGTTTCTGCTATTCCAGTTTGTGTTTTCAAGTAAAAAAAAAACAATCTGTGTAAGAGGTCTCATCCCATTTGTTCTCCCTCCTTAAAAATAACATTAATTGCAGTGGGGTGTTATAGTTTAAAGTCCCATTTTCTGACCACTTTTCACCATCATCAATTTGTACAGCGGTCACCACTGGTTACAATATTTAGTTAGAGTGCTCTTTTTCATAGCCCCTCTGGGGACTCCTCCTAGTTCTTTCCAATGTGCCAACACACATCCCAACAGACTTTTCTGGGTTATTTCCTTGCTTTCTGATGATCCCATTGCCTCCTTTGTCTGTTCCTCTCCTTTCTCTCCCCTTCTTCGCTCTTCCACACAAACCTTCCTGCATGTCTCCCCCACTTTTCTTCCCAAATTCCCCAAATCCAGGGAACCAATTCCCTTCCTCCACAAAGTCACACTCCTCACAAATATCTCACTACTTTCTGCCGCTTTTCCCTTACTCTAACATTATTTACACCTTCATTATTTTTCTTCTGCCAAGCTCCTCTCTAGTCTGACACCAAGCTCGCTCCTCCGGCAGCTTGGACACCATCCACTCCTTCTAGTAGACAATACCACTTTCTCTCACAATTAATACATGCACACAAAGTCCAAACCTCACAACTATTTCCACACACTAAACAGGGGATTTCAAAACAGAAATCAGATGGAGCTATATTAGGACGGTGTTGGGGGTCTAGGTGTTCTCAATTCAACAGCTAAAATCTTTCCCTTCCAATAATACAATCCGCCTCCCTCCAGATAACAAGGTTGAACTCCAAACCAATGGTTTATATGATTTATACTCATTCACTCTTTGCCAATCGCCTCGCTTTCCTCTGGCCGTTTCTGTCGCCAGATGACAGAACTGCAACAGAGCTTCACACTCCTTTCGTGTCCAGGACACACACAACACATTCATTCTCACTCACACAGTAGCAAACAGCGACAGACAGAACAAAAATAGCAGTACGATAGTGCACGACAGTGGGGTCCAACCCATGGGGCCTCCAATCCCCTTAAAAGCACCTTTCCCTTTGCCCGGGACTAATTTTGGGAGACCCAGTATCCTCGGGGCTTTCAACCCAACCTCGGGGTCCTGAACCCTGGACCTGCAAGTACTTCTGGTTTTTAAAAAACAGCAAATACCTTAATTTGGTTCAGATGGTTCTTGTCTACCCCTGCCGTGAGCCAAAGGACAGCTGAGCCCTCCTGAAAGGTCAGGGTCGTGACTTGAGAGATCTGCTTACTCCTGGATCTGGCAGCTGGGCAGAGAGGGTCCCATCTGGGGTGCCAGTTGATTTGCCCAAACCAGGCCTACAGACACTTCAGAGACAGTCAATGAAGTGGGTATTTGCTTTATTCGGCATGCCGGGTGTGTGGGGATCACTCCTCCGAAACACACACACTGGCACTTCCTATAACACAGTATTAGGGTAAAATTAATGAATATTCATAACATTCCTTGGGATGGGTGTGGTTATACAAATTACTTCTTGGAGTCATTAATGTCATTAGCATACGTGCCACGCATGCGCTGTATATCTTGGTGGTCGTATCGAGGAAGGCTCCTCGTCTTCCTCGGGGGTCTTCCTGATAAGAAGTAGTACTGCACTCTTGACCTTTCTCTCTGGAGTGTGCACAGTTCTTTGTGGAATGATTCAGCAGTTTCTGTGCTGGCTTCAAGCAGATTCATGGCTCCTTATCTTGACAAGATTAAGGGAATCCTTCTTCACAGGTATTGTAATTAACATTTTCTGTCTCTTAATAGTTAACTGTGCTTACATGGGTTACCAATTGATCATTCCTTTCACAACTTTCTAAGCTTATTTTGCTTTTTTTTTTAACCAAAAGACAATGAAAATCAATTCAAAATTTTTCTGCAGCTGCTGAATTATTCCCTACATCATGTGCTTACCAATGGTGAGGGACACCGTCATGCAGCTGCTTACAGGAACTGGTCAGCATCACTGACTGGATGGTGAGGAATGCTGTATCAAGTTCATGGATATCAACACTGTGGGAAAAGGAAAGGTCTTTCACTGCCAGTCTCTCTTAAAGAGATGTAGTATATGACATGTTCCAGCTATAAAGGGAGGACAACAGGGGCTGCAGCAGAAGTGGAGCAGAGAGCTGTGAGGGACAGAAAGGGAAAAGAAGGAGGCGCTGTAGAGACCAAGGATCACTCCTAGCCGCTCTCGCGGCAGGTCTGGTTTCTCCTGGAGCCTCTGCCTCATCTGAGATGCCACCTCAGCAGCCCAGCCCCGGCCACCTCCAGGACCCGCCACCAGCACGTCCTGCCCCGCTACCCCTCAGGGGAAAGGTGCTGCAGAGCTGCGGACAGCTGTGGGCCACGTTCCCTCTCCACACCTGCGGCTGGGCTCGGCCAGGTTCGGCTGCGCTCGCCTTCGTTCGGCTCCATTCGGCTCCGTTCGGCTGTGCTCGGCTGAGCGCCACTCGGCTCCAGCGCGGCCTCGCCTGAGGCGAGGGCTTGGTGGGCACGGCGGGGCCGGTGGATGTGGACCGGAGGGTGGCCGGTAGGCGCCGGAGCTGTTTGGAGGTCTTTCAGGCCGCCCAGACTCTGGGAAGGCGGCGGCATCTCGCGTCTGGCAGGCCAGGCGCTGGGCCGGCGTCCGCAGCGGGGCCCGGCCCTGCCCCAGCTGGCCTGGGCTCTCCGCTCCACCCCAGGGGCAGCCGGGCACTGCCCGCCGCTGGTGGCTGCGGCGGCCGGGGGGCACCGGGGACATGCGGTGGGAGTGGGGAGAAACGAGTTCTTGCGGGCCGGACTCGCGGGGGTTTGCCGGGATCCGCCGCAGCCAGGGTTTCCCTCGCAGCCGGTGCCGATCGCAGGCCTCACAGGGCTCGGCGGGGACGGGGGGCGGCGGGGGTGTTGGATTCCCAGCCCCGGGGCACGAGGCCAGTAAAGCTCCAGGGACCTCGGCAGAGACGGTTCCAGGGCAGCGCAGCTGAAGACGAGATGGCCGTCTGCTCCCGGTCTGTCCTCGTATCCGGCTCAAAAACATGGCGGTATGGGAACGGACACTCAGATCTGCCGTTTGCTGACTGGTAGGAGAGTTCTCTCTGTAAATGGCTCCTGGAAGAAAACCTGCATGTAATCTTTTCATGTGACATAACGAGGTGTGGTGAGGGGTTTTAGGAATTAACCTTTGACTCTTCTGCTTTCCTAGTCTGGCATTCAGGGGGAGAGAGAGATGTCGTTGAAACCATTCACCTATCCATTGCCCGAAACAAGATTTCTTCATGCTGGCAGGCTTGTGTACAAATTTAAAATCCGGTATGGCAGCTTTAACAGGTATGTGTGTTAAAGCCAAGAAGTCAACCTGCAGTTTGTTGACTGCGTGTGGCAATGAGTTATAAGACCTTAAACTCAGATTTTGAAGGTTCTTCATTTGCTGCCTATTTTTCACTGACCAAGAAAGTGACTGTTTAAAAGTTGCTGCTGCACTTTCACATGCTGAGTAACTTGAGCTGTAGCAAACACTCCTGTTTCACTACCTTGTGTGAATTTTGTGCTTTGGTGGAAAAGAGTCACTTTTTACAGACACTATTTTGAAATTCTATAAGTGTTTCACTGAGAAACTTTAGAGCCTTTGTAATGTTTTAATGCTGTTTGTCAACTGAGCCTCGTGGCAGCTTGCTCTCTTGCTCTCAACTCTGCAGTGGAGTGAGGGAGAGAACTGGAAGGGCAAAAGTGTAAAAGTAAAACTTATGAGTTAAGATAAAGACAGTTCAATTTGTAAACCAAAAGACACATCTGCAAGCAAAGAAGAAGAATGAGTTGAGTTCATTCACTGCTTTCCATGGGCAGGCAGGTGTTTAATTTTCAGAAAAGCATAATGGTCGCTTGGGAAAACACCTGCCATAGTGTTCCCCCTGCATTGTTCTTCCTTGTGTTTTATTCCTGAGTGTGCCATCCTAGATTCTGGAATATCCATTGAGTCAGTTAGGGTTAACCATACCATCCTTGTTCCCTCCCAACTTCATGTGCACTCCCAGCCTTCTCACTGGTGGGACTATGTGAGGAGCGGAAAAGCCTTTGATGCTGGGTAAGTACTGCTCAGCAGTAACCAAAGCATCTGTGTGTTATCAACACTGTTTTCAGCACAAATCCAAAACACAAGCACGTGCAAGCTGCTATGGAGAAAATTGACTTCTATCCCAGTCAAAACCAGCATAGCCTTGGAGCTCTGTACTCTGTGTATGTACTTATTTCTTGCTGCTACCAGTGTGACTTTCGCTGGCTATGCAATCTCGCAATACAGTTTGGGTGTGGGAAGAGTCTTTTGAAGCTCTTACTGGCTACTGGCAATAGATGTTTGTTGTGGTCTTGTAACTTTTTTTCTTGAGGTTCCCTTTCCTTTTATCACTGCTACTGATCAGATGGGTTTGCAGCAAGCCTGTCCTGTTGTTTTAAAACAACAGCATGCCTCATGCAGGCATAGAGGCTGAGCAGGACTTTAGGGATAACTGCCTCTCTCAGTTTTTGGAAGGCACTTTAGGGACAAACCTGAGCAATGAGAGAGAAAGGAGAGTCTGTTGGCATGCAAGGAAAGGAAAAGCAAACAGCCTTTGGGGATGTGGGAGCCAGTGAGCAGGGCATCTGTCAGAGGCAGAGCTTGTGGTAAGCCTCAGATAGGAACTTCTAGTTATCAGCCAGCAAAGTTGCTAAAGCACTGAGTGGTCTGCTCAGATGAGGCAGATGTAGAACAAGTAAAGAGGATTATCTGTTAGAGGTGAAAAAAAGATTTTCCCAGAGAGTGTTGCCGTGGAGTAATCAGCTCATATCTGCTGGTCAGACACAGAGATGATGGGCAAGTGCTTTTGTGAGTGGGCAGTGCCATGATCAGCTTATACAAGGAACTCTGGAGCTTTTAGCTTGAGAGGGGACTGAGAATCCTGGAGGAGACAGGCTGCTTAAGTGTAGTGTTTCAAGCCAGGTATTTATAGCCTGTGTCCTGCTGAAGGAGAGCTGTAGTGCACAAACCTGTTCTGCAAGTTTGTGATTTGTTGCTGTCTCAGCATCTGATAAATAATCAATAGTGGGAGTATTCTTAAATATTAATAAAAAAGCCCAAAGCAGTGACTCAGCATAATCTGGCTTGGCTCCCTGTGTGCACCCTTCAAGACTGTGATCAGCAGCAGATCCAAGTGGATGCCTTCAAAGACTTTTGGAAAGTCTTTTAAGCTGTTGAGGTTAAAACTCTTTTCAGATGGTAGCAAACCTGGAAAGGATCTAAGACTGAGATCCTTTTGGGCTATCAAGTATCCCTGCATTAGAGAAACAGAAGAGTGTTGTGCCACCCCAAACCCCCTCTTTTCATGCCAGTGATGTTCCAGCAGGACTAAAATGCCATAGGCAGTGACTCAAGCATCTGTTTATAGAGCAGTTTTGTGAGTGCAAGTGAATGTCCTTTTGCAATCACACTTGCACAGATGTTGCCAGCCCTTGGTTCACTCTGTCGGTGGCTGTTGTTGCTGCACAAGAGTGGACAAGAATGTTCTATGAACATCCTACCAGTTAGGAAGTCTCTGGGCTTGAAGCTACATTTTATGTCATGCTATGCTTGTCTCCTTTTTGCTTTGTAGAGGTAGGCTGGCTGTTTGAAATTCTGCTGCTGACTTTATTTTAGGATGAATTGAAACAGTTGTTTCTTCTTTTTATTAGTGTTTTGCTGGAATAGTGTCAGATCCAGGAGGATTAACCTTTCTTCTTGTTTTATTTTTGGTGTTGATTTTGGAGAGGAGTGTGTGTTGTCTGTCTTGTGGTGTCGTAGTGTTCAGAAGTTCCTTCCAAGTGTTGCTCTGGTCTGTGACTAAGCTCTTACCATCAGCAAAATTCGCTTTGGAAGGCACTGCCAGAGTGTGGGTGTGTCACCGAACAGCCTGTGGGTGTTTGATCTCCTGATGGTAAGGAGAGCTCTGCATTGGTTTGAAGTTGGGATTCCGTCAATTGTCCATGCGCCTCACAGTTTGTGTGCATTGCAACATCAGTTCTTGCAGTTCATTGTTATACTAGAGGGAACAGGACATGGGACTTCTGCAGTGCCTTTTGTGTTTCATGATAACTTGTGGGATTGGCAGTGAGCTCAAGTTGGTATTCATATCAATATGATCAAACATGGCAAAAGCAACTCCTTTTATAGGGAAACTCCTGAAACTTTTCCCCATAATGTCATTGTTGTGGTGCATAGGAGATACTTGTTCGAAGCATCTGGATTCACTCCCAGTTCATTAAGAAAGGGTATAAGTCCTAAGTGCATACATAGTCTCAAGCCCAAAGCAGTGCCATCTGTCACCTGTAGATCTGGGAAGTGAAACTGCATTTTTGCCCACCTTAAGATGGTGACCAGTCAGGACTGGTTCCACAAAGGACATTGTAAGTGCAAAAGCTGATCCTAGTTGACGATAGACCTGATTACCTACCTGTCTGCAGGCTTTTGATAGTGAGGCCATCTTCACTGAAGGTCTCCTAAATCCCCAGAGTAAACCAGGTAACAGTAAAGGTTCTTCCCATATTTAAAGGTTTGAAAATTACTCCATTTTTTCTTCACTGCACTCCAGGCTTAAAAGAAAATCATGCCCTCCTTTCAGTCCTTCTCATTCCCTTGATCCCAACCCAACCAGTGAATCCCCTGCAGTCAGATAGCAGGTCTGACATCCTTGTCAGTAGCGCCTGGATAGTACCTTGCTTTCTTCCATTCTTTTCACCCTCATTTCCTTGGCATCATGGCAGTATCCTTTCCAGAATGGTGCTTTTGTTTCCCTGATGATTCATGACCACAGCATAAGCCTTGGGTGGGTGGTATATGTCCTTCTGCTTTGGCGCTGAGTAATGCCTTTCATCAAGTCATTCCTTATTGAGCTAGGAGACAGCCTTTTTGAAGAGGGAGTTCTCGTGTCTGACTGTGTTCTGGCCCCTGAATGGGGAAGATGTGATCATGGCTGCCTGCCAGACCACAGGTCAGAGAATATTTGCATGCCAGGATTCCTTGCACTCCACTTTATTTACTTATTTCCAAGTGACCTTTATGTAATTTGTTTACTTTTTAATGGGTTCAGATTTTCTTTAAGACCTCTCTCCCTGTGCATTTGATTATAGACTGATACCTGGCAGCAAACAACTTCTGAGAAGATGGCTTCCAGACGCTGTAGTTAGTATTTGGGAACAGTTTGGGGTAGGCAGTACACAACATCCAGCATTACAGGGCTTAGTTCCACTGCTGTGAAGGGCTACTCCTCTGCAGATTTGCACAGGAGGGGATTAATAGACATATGCCACTAGTTCCTGCTTTCAGTCTCTTAAGCATAATGTCACCATGATACAGGAATCCAGAGGAACTGTTTTGAGGGCCCTGTGTCAAAAAAAACATCCTGAGGGTTACTGAGGATTGATTGAAGAGATCTGATCTCTCATCCATTGTATCCTCAGACACACAAAACACAAGTGGGTAGAAAGTTCACAAGGAACAATCCTTGTGAATAAGGGATGTTTTTTAAGAGTAATAGATCAGGAATTCATTTGCCTGCTAAGTACTTTTTCCTGATCAGTGGGAATTATGTTTTGTTGCTGTTTAAACTCTTACATGAAATGTAGCTTTGTGTTTTGACTGGCATGGTTCCAACTCTCTCTTTTTTTCACAGCCCTCCCAATCTCACTGAAAGTGCTGCCAAGGAGTCAGAGGTAGGATTTGAGGCAGGTCGATAGGACCTTAGATGGATGTTGGGCTGAACAAATCATATGCTTGTTATGGAACTGAGATCATTTTGTCATTTTGCAGCATTTCAAGTGTGAGTAATGGAGAACTTCCCTGGAGAGTCTAAGGGTGAAAAAAAAATGACATGAAAAATGCTCCTCAGCAGGCAAAATTTAGTGTAGAAGAGTCACGCTTTTGTTTGAAGTATTCCAAAGAAGCTACTGGCTATTAAAATTGGACAAATGGAAACTCCTGTTTGTTGAGCTAGTTTCACCCAGTTCCTGTCTGATTCCTCTCCAGAGTCATTCTTGCAGGAGCTCTTCCCAGGATTTCACTCTCAACCTCAAACCTGACTGCCACTTACCAGGCTTGACTAGCTGTTAAACCCAGTTTTTCAGGAGCTGTAGCAGTACTGGTGAGCTGGCTTGATGGAGGCTGATTTAATGCTAAATATCATGTGCTTTCTTTGCAACTGTGGAACCAATGTAATGATGCCATTGCTTTGTGTCCAAGCACAAATCAATGGCCACAGTTGATGAGTTCTGTTGTTGAGACAGAATACAGCCCCTGCCATTACTGAGAAATTGAGACAAATATACTGCCTGCTTAGAAATGCTCCTTCCTATTACTTAATTTTTAAAAATCTTCAGAGTACAGTAATAGCACTAAAAACATTACTGAAGCAAATGTGCCGATTTTAATCGATGTGAAGAATTACAATTTTTTTTTTTAGTTTTGAAAATATTGAAAGGTATTACTAGAAAAAGTTTTGTGTTTGTAGAGTAGGAGTTCGTTGGGGCTTAAGTGCAGTTCCCTTGTAACTGTTTGGGTCAATATTCAGAGAAAGAGGAATATGTTTACTTTTGAAACAGGTAAATGCTATGTGTGTTTTGCTGGGGAAAAAAAATGACACTTTTAAAATTTAAAACTTCTTAATTTAAAAGCACACCTTCACTTTCCATAGTAATTCTTCTATGTTAATTCACGGTTAAGATACTCATTCACCTAGATCTCTATGAGTCTGTCAGTGCAGTGTACTCTAAAATGATGGGAGGGAGCAGTGAGAAGAAGGTGAGGAGGAAAAGCAGAATATCTAGGATCTGGTCTTCCATAATTCACACAAACTATAAAGTAATGTTAATTTTTTCTCAAACCTTGAAAGTGTACTTCACAGTGGAATCGTGACTATGTTTTTAATATTTTTCCTTTGTGTGTTTTCTTGGCCTCTCCAGGAAGTCATTCGAGTAATCCTTGGAAATCTTGATGATTTACATCCATTTTCTACAGACCACTTCACGGTCTTTCCGTGTATCCTTTCTTTCCTACTCATAAAAGATTCAATGACTTGTATCTGTTGGGCATCGCATAATTCAACATTTATGTGTAGGAGTGTGCAGTTCTTTAGCTGCAGTAGGACTACTTCGATCTTTGCAGTTTGCATTGGTTGAAGGTATTCTGAACACTTCAGGTGTTGCCTTCACCAGAGAACTGATGTGACAAGAGTGTTTAGCAGTGTTTTCATCCAAATAACCCTGTGTTCCAAATTAGGTTTAGCCAGAGCAAATGAAGGTGTATATAAAGTGCCAGGAAGCCCACCTCATGCGCTTGCAAGCTGTACTGGTTTAGGACAAATTTGGAGAGGGGACCTCCAAAAAAGTCTCCTTTAGAAGAGCAGATTTCAGCAGCCCCTCCCCCCAAACCATTTCAGAAAATCTTCCTTTGAGAAAAGTGGGAAAAAACTATTTGTTTACCAAACAAAATGGATAGTATTAAACAAATGGAACCTCTAGTTGTTTTGAAGAGTCAGTAAGTCAGAGAAATCCCTCCTTGGCTGTCATTCAGTCAGGTTCAGTCCCTCCGGGGCTCGGGCCCGGTACCTAGGCCCCGTGTGCCACTCGTGCCACTCGTGTGCCTGGGGCCCCCCCAGGCAGGTGTTCTGATGTCTTGGACCGGAGAGAGCTGCTGAACAAATCCCAGAGAAGGAACTGTAGTCCAGATAAAGTTCTTGCTTCAGCCAACCAGCGAAAAAAAAAAAAACAAAGGAAAAAAAAACCAAAAGACAAACTCCCTGTCTCTTGCTCCCTACTAGAAGCCGAGAAAGAGAGAGAGACTCCGAGGAGCGCAAACTCTCCACTTATCTTCCACTGTCCCACTGGTGGAGTTGAAAATATGTAAACAAAAAGAAAACCTGCACCAGCTTTTCTCTGACTGAGTTAAAGGGACAAAAACTAATTTCTGAGCATAGCAGATGATACGGAATATATAGCATAACATAAAATCACTCTAGGACATTTCCACTGGGTTTGCTGCATATAAAGATCGTGTGCACACAGGTATCTTTGCACCACACTTCCCAAGATCTGTACCCAGAGACTGATAGGGCCAGCCCCCGCTACCATCCCTTGGTTGATAACCAGTTCACATGACAGGGATCCCATATGCCTTGCTTCAGTCCCGTCCAGAAATGTAGCCTCGCCTGCAGCATCCCAAAAACGGACTAACCAACTAATTATAGATTCATCAGGTCATTGAGTGAAATCCTTTCTTAGGCCACGAAGGTCCTTCAGGGAAAGAAACTCAATAGCAGCTTCTGGTTCTGATTTTATGTCAGTTATGGGCCTTGAGGGTCCTTTCCCCGAATCGTCATCATCCTCCCTTGGCTGATCAGTTTTGGGTTTAGCTTTCTTTCCCACGGCAGTGACTGCCAGTGGCTTAGGCTCACTGTCGGGGTTAGCTGGTGGCTTTGGGT
>VZTJ01004372.1:0-13030 GCA_013397795.1 Orthonyx spaldingii | reverse complement strand
TGGCTTAGGCTCACTGTCGGGTTTAGCTGCTGGCTTAGGCTCACTGTCAGGTTTGGCTGCTGGCTTAGGCTCACTGTCTGGTTTAGCTGCAGCCTGAATGACTGGGCTATCTGCTGCTTTATCTGCCTGCTCCCCTGCCTCTTCCTGCTGCCCTACAGTATCTAGCAGTGTGCAATAAGCATATGCCGGGGCCCAGCTTATTGCAATGAGCTTTTTTCCTTTGGAATCACCATGGCACTTTTCTTTCAGATATTTCCCTGCCTCAGCTGAGTTCTGAATTTGTTCAGAGGGGAAATCCCAAGCTATGGGGTCAGAGAATTCCTTCAGAGTTTGGCCTATGTCCTGCCATTCCTCACACCACTCAGGTTTTTCCTCAGCTGGGTTCACTCCTGGGCCAGATGTCTCTTCAGCCCCTCTGGACATATCAGCTCTGATTCTAGACAAGCTGAAACAATATAGAGGAAGCTTACCAGATAAAATACCAGCAAAGTGGTCTCTTTGGCAGCCAGTACATTGTTCCCAAAGGTTCAGAGAATTGTAAAACACTCCGTACAGACCCAGCAATGCTGGCCCATGGGCAGGGAAACTCACAGTGCTGTTCTTGTGAGGTCCCTCAAGGTTAAACCATCAGGAGCCTTTGGGGTTGGAGGGTGGGAGCAAGTGTGAGTCTGTGCTCAGGTCTCCACAGAGATGGCTGAGAGAAGCAAAAAGCAGCTCACAGAGTGAGCTTTACAAGGAGCAGTGGTTGAGCTGGGATAATTGGAAGTCCAGACAGGCTTTTGAACACACAAAGCGTGCAGGATTGTCATCCAGTTATCCTGCTCCCCTCTTCAGAGTACATCTTTGAAGCCTAGAAACAAATGTGAAGTAAATGTCATCCACACAGTATTCACCTTACTGTGCTCATCCCCCTCACTCCTGTGGGACCAGTCAGCAGATCTTTTCTGTCTTCCCTAAAGTTTGCGGAGGCATTGAGCTGCTGTCAGTCTGGCCTGCTGTCCACAGACAGCGCTGTGAAAGCTCTGTGCAGTTGCACAGCATAGTCATATAGAAGTTGATACTTGAATATTGGCATGCACAGGTTTTGCGGAGTGTAGTTTCCTGGGATTTCACTTCTGATATATAAGT
Source organism: Orthonyx spaldingii (assembly GCA_013397795.1). Lineage (NCBI taxonomy): Eukaryota > Metazoa > Chordata > Aves > Passeriformes > Orthonychidae > Orthonyx > Orthonyx spaldingii. Next base: position 11,902 of record VZTJ01004372.1, on the reverse strand, counting down.
GCTGAGGCATTTGACATTGGGTTATTGTAGCTAGGAGCTGTACTACAGGCTCCTCCACTTGCTAGGTGTTTTTTTCATGAGAATGCACCAAGACCGGCCTTCATTTTTTTCTTCTGGCTTACGCAACTGGACAGAATTTAGCTGTGTTTGCTACATTTTCTGCAGATTATTAATTTAAATCGACGATAATTTGATTAAATAAATTGCAACCGTTAATATTTCTGTTGTAGTTGCTGTAGTGTAATGGGTTAAGAAGTTACTCTCCTGAGGCTCTTGTTGAAGAGGAAAGTAATTCCATTAAATGTTAGGGTTTTCTAGTCCTAAAGGTGTGTCAGCTTTTGGATCAGATCTGGCATCACCTCCTATGATTCTGAGTGCCCAGGAGTAATGAACACCTCCAAGGCATTCCCCTCCTGTCTTAGAAGACTGCATTGTGCCTCCCAATAACAGGCAGGAACAAGGCCATTCTCTTTCTCTGTCCAAAGTAGGTACATAGGACAGCAGCTTATTCCTGTTACTGTCAAGAAGAGAAGGTAGCCAAGAGCATCATTATACAGGAGGCACCCAACCCAACCAACATTATTGGTTTGCTTCTCTAAAGCTCAGCCAGTTTTGCCTGTGTGTTGAGGAGTGTTTGTTTCCCAAACTTGTATTTCTAGAACTTGTATTTCTAGAACTTGTAAGTCCATCCAGATGCTCAGCCAGCACTGGGCCTGGCAGAGAACTGTGAGCTCAGAGGTCTGGCGTGAGGAGTTGTCTTGCTGTTGGTGTGTCAGGCTCCTCTCTGTAAAGTGACTCTTTATTAATCACCAGCAATGAGTCCTTCAAGCCAAAACCCAGGCAATTTCATTCCTTGAAGGAATTGACTGTATCAATGTTTCATCGTCTTCTGTCCCTGGAATATTAGTTTCTGCTGGCAAATGTGGACTAACAGTATTCATTTCACCTGTTTCTCCCTAAGATCAGAGGTGTGTGAGGAGACTTATGTCCAGCACCATTTGTTCTTCCAAACAGAAGCGCCTGGATGTCAGAACTGCACCCACATGAAAGAATGGCTGTACCTGTGGTGGTTGTCATGTCAGTTATCTTTTTTCTCCCATTTTGAGCTGTGAAATAAATTTAATGATGTTGCTTCTATAAATCCCAATCCTGTTCAATTTTTAAATAAAATTTTAAAATCATTCCTTTTTAATTAGGAAGACTGCTGAGGGTTTTTTTATTCATAGGTTTGGAAGAGCCTGGCATGTTTTTTTTTGCAGGAGGGTGTCACGACTGAAGGCAGACACAGTTAAGGAAACAGAACATAACTATTAGTACAGGTGACTGATAGGGAAATGTCACCTGGATAAGTGTTTCCTATAGTGTGTTACTGGTGCAGTTTCACAAGTTTATAGTAACAGGTTGTATTTGCTCACTTGTGCACACGTGCAGTGTGCTATGACTTTTGAAGCTTTAGAAGACATTGTTAGGACTCATGCTCCTTTGAAATGTTAGTGTTGTGTTTTTAAGTCCTATCATTCTTCTCAGATTTGAGTAAATGGGAGCGAGTATCAAAGATGAAATTCAAACATGAGAATATCCATCTTGTGCCTTATCCCTACATTTGCACGTTGTATCTAGAATTGAACTCGTTTCACCAAAACATATCTTGTGGTAAGTCACTGCGGTTACATTTGGGTAATTTCTGGAAACATCTATGATCTATGTCTTGCTTTTCTTTTTTCCTTCGCCTGCTGTATCTGAATCAGAGCAAAACTGCATGTGGCATGACTGTATGGTGAGTTTGAAATAGAGCATAACAGGGTGTCCTTTATTGTCTTGTATTGCTTTTCTAAAATTCCCTTTGTCTTTCCAACCACTGCTGACTCTTTAGCTGGTATTTTTATGAAGCAATGCCCAGTGACTCCCAACCTTCATTTTTTAATGTCAGTCATTGGGCTGGAGCCAGTACATACATGTCTATGGAATGCATTTTTTTCTTCCTTGTTCTTAACTACATTTGTTGACATTGAACATCACACTCTTCATTGCTATTTTCCTAAAGAAAGAATGGATTTTTGTAAAAAATAATGAAAGTAATCATGGTAATAATGTCTTTTGTACAATGAGCAAACATTTCCACCTCAGTAGTGTCTTGTTTTCCAGGTTTTCTATGAATTCTCTGAACAACCTCAGGCCACAGCTAAGGCCTCTGTGGGACTCTACATTTAAACTCCCCTGTTGTGAAAACTGAGTATTCTTATTATTTCCTGTTCTGATTATCAGGCTCTGAGAAAAGCTGCTGAGGTTTTTTTATGACTGCTTAGCAGATAACCTGATCTTTATAAAATGGCCAACTAGTAATTTCTTAGTCTCACCTATTTGCATTCTCTAATGAACATCCCATGTTTGGATGTAAAAATGTCTAACCATGGAGAGTTCACTCACTTTTCTGTATACCTGCTCCAGTATTTAATTGCCTTCTCGAAATAGTTGTACAGCACTGCTATTCTAAAATTATGAACGGTGTAAGGCACTGTTGCTTTCAGACTGGATGCCTCAAATTGCCCTGGTGGGGATTTTTCTTCAGGGAAATATGTGTGAATCCCGTACATCCTATAGCTGGCCAGTATTCTCTAGAGGCTGTGTTCCAGATGTCCTTGCATCTTGGTGCCCCAAGCACAGCAAGATGCTAATTGTTCTTCAGACCCTGGTTTTCTGAAGACACCTTTGACTTCTTCCAGACAAGAAATTGTCCCATCCCATTGATAGCCAGGAATTCTGGTTCAGAAAGAGCTGCATTTGAAGGTTTTCTATTTCAGTGTATCACATGCAGGTCCAGACTGTTTCACAGTAGTTTATCTTGCTCCTGGAAGAGGAAGTGCAGTGCAAAAATGTACTTTTCAGTTGGTTAAAGAAAGTCTGGTCTAAATATTCACCAAGTTTCATACCTCTGTTGCAGGTAAAGAAGTAAACAAAGGCAGTGATGAGCTTGTAAGTTGTGCATTTGGTTTTGTTTTGTTGTTTAATTTATATTCTAAGTGTTCTTGAGAAGCAGAATATATGTATTTAGGCAATACTAGAGTTCTCCTACCTCTAGGAGTTAGTCAGTCAGTGTAAAGTGTCACTGAATTCTCTCAAGGGGAGAGAAGTTCTTCTGGCAGTTCTGCTGGGCTTGGAATGCAGTCCTGTATCAGAACCTGAGAGCCTGCTGCCTTCAGTTCCGTGGATTTTCTGCAAGCCTGACTGAGTGAGCTGTTCAGTGTTTTCTTCATTGGAAGAGTCTGTGAGGTTGATATTGCTGAGTAGTTAAGTAGTTCCCTAGGTACTATGTATGTCATAAACAGCAAAGTTAAGCTTATTGAGAAGTTTTTGTATAACGAGAAGTCCGGGTAGGTTTATGTTTGATATGGGTAAGTATCTGAAGATGGAGTGAATTAATGAAGAATAATTCAAATCCAAATTTCCCCAAGGAAGTGTCCAAATCCCCCTAAGGAATTTTTCGCTCTCTGCATTCCTGCTACTTACATTCCTTGGCAGTCCTCTGAAAATGGAGCAAATAGGATGTCCTAGAAAGAAATATTTTATTTAAAACTGCTGAGCATAATTCTCTGGCTGACCTCCCAGTGCTTATTTTAGTCTTGAATCCTTTTTTGTTTTCAATGTATAAGCAGGAACAATTTTTGCAAAATATGAATGTATATCAACTGTGACTTTTGTTCTAAAATAGAAAAGTCAAAATCAGCTGTTATCAATACCAAATTTGGAATGTTTTGAAGGTCAGAAGAAAAAATGAAATGTCCAAAAGTACTGCAGTGAAAGAATCAGTGAAGAGGAGAAGAGTGGAAGTCAGAGCTGAGACCTCATGCCCACAGTCATGTATGGACAGGTCAGTTGACTCCCAAAGAATCTCCCAGGACACATACTAATATTTTTGATGTCTCTTTTACCTTCCTCATGTTTCATTTCTGTGCAATCTTTTGCCCCATTTTTCTTCTTCCTTCTCTTCCATAGGTAACAGAATCTAAGCATCATTGCTCATATTGGGAAAAAAGTGGGCTTGTACTTTCCAAGTTCCCATTCCATTGACCAGAGCTCTGCCTGTTTAACTTCTCTGTAGTCACATCAACTTTTGAGTCACGGTGAGGTGATAGCTCAGCGGCCAGACAGAGCAGTGCACTGGCTTGCACAGCTGAGCCTGGGACAGCAAGGGAAGAACTGGAACCAGTTCTCCACCTGCCTCCCAGCCTGCTCCATTGAGCCAGCTGATGAATGCTGCCCTCTTCGCTCGAGGCTGATGGCAAAATGCATTGGAACTTGCTCTTTTCCAAGTGCTTTGAAGTCTCATGAAATTGCACGTGTTGCATGTACACATGAGTATTCTCACACAACTTCAACAGTTGTTCCTTCAGTAGCTAAACTTCTCATGGTGATTCCCAAGTAGATCTCTATCTCTGAATTTCACGGAATGGTGAGGTTGGACAGGTCCTTTGATATCATCAAGTTCAATCCCTCCTGCTCAGGCAGAGTCATCCAAAGCAAGTTCCCTCAGGTCTTGAGTAGACTGAGGGTGGAACTACCACAACTGTGAAGAGCCAGTTGCAGTGACCACAGTTCTAGTCTAAAAGGTTTTTCTTGTGTTCAAATTTAATTTCATATTTTGCAATTTGTGCCCTTTGCCTCTTGTCCTGCCAGAAGACAAGAGGGTTAAGGAGAGCCTGGCTCCCTGTTCTTCCCTCCCATCAGGTGTACATTGGTAAGATCCCACCTAAACCTTCTCCAAGCTGAACAGCCTCAGCTCTCAAAGTCTCTCCACTTAGAAAAGATTCCCTAATCCCATCATCATGTTTGCATCATGGCCCTTTGCTGGTTTCACCCCAGTGAGCCCCAGTCCTGTACTGGGGTTTCCAGTCCAGACAAGGGGCCTCAGCAGCCTTGAGCAGAGGGGAGAGATCACTGCTCGTGGGCCGTGATTTGGCAGAGCTCTGCCTAATTCAGCTCAGGGTTTTGTTGGACACCTTCAGCATGAGGGTGCAGGGGTGGCTTATGGCTAACCTTGGGCTTAGTTCTTGACTGCCTCTCAGAGACCCAGTGTTAGTTACAGGCTGGCAGGCTTCTTTCTTTATAGCGTGTACTTTTTTAAAAGAAGAAAATCTACATATCTGTGGTGAATCCTCACAAGTATGTGGCAAACAGCCCTGTAGCCATCAGTGGTCGGAAGTGTTTATGTGCCCCTTTCCCCTCCCATGTACAGACTGTATGGAATCATCTACCTTGTTGCTGTATATCCTACCCAATTCCCAAATGTGTTTCATGCAGAGATATTAATGAAGTCTCAAGCCAGTTCTTTTCCTGCTCGTCAAATGTAGTCCTTTAATCCCACCCCCATCCCCCTGGCCTGTTTCTAGTCACAAGTACAACTGTTGGAAATGAGGGAAGGAATGAACCCAGAATTCAGAATGCTTTTTGGTTTCTTTTAGTCAAGACACAAGTTGTAAATTAATAAAATACGAGGTCAAAAAGAGTTATTTCATGATCCAGTCTGGCAGTTCTCTCTAGGTCCTGTATCTTGCCAGCAGTTATGATTAGAACAATTTGTGATTCTTAAGTGTCTGCTTGAATTCAAAATCAAATTGTTGAGCACTAGCTTCAAGCCTTCTGTCATTTTTTTCCAGTTACACTGTTAGACTGAAGAGCTCATTCAGGCTGAGCCTCTTCCCTGCCCCAGGAAGGAATGTGTCTGCTGTAGTGAGACCAACTCTTTGTCTTCTTTCTGGAGAAGCTCTTTTGCTCCTAAATTCTCTTGGGGGATTTGGGTTTTCTTGGAGAACTGCTGAGTGTTGAGAAATCAGAATCTCCAAATGACACTCCCAGTGATACTGATTACCTCAAGTGAAGCCAGGATGGTTTTTCTACACATGCATCCCTTCATACTTCCCCATACAGAGTTTCCTCTGCCATTTTAATGCTCTGTGACCAAGTCTTACAAGATCTTTTTGTGGTTCTTTGCTACCTGCCCTTGTAACCTTCTAGAGTTCACAAGCTTTTCATGTAACACTATGTCTCTTTAACTGCTTGTTTGTCTTAGTAGAAAAGCAAAATGAATGCATATTTTCATTTTTAAGGAAGAGTTTGAAACAGGAGTACAAATATAAAGGGTATATGTCTTATTGAGTAGAGGTACTAAAGTCCTGGTTTCTAGTGAAATACTTGGACTAGCCATTTACAAGATTGCTTCCTTTTTGTGGCTTTTTGTAAACTCAGTTTTTACTTACTTATCTTTAGAACTGAAACTGACTGTGTTCACCAGATGAGTAAAGCAGAGCATGGATTTGAAAAGGTAAGCTACAGAATATTCAGAAAAAGACAACAGCACCTGTTTAGTCCTGGACCTTTCCAGTGGCAAGCATAATAATGCCTGCAGGTAATTTGTCCCCTTCTTCCCTGCATCACCCTCTTCATTTTTGGCATTTTTGACTCCTCACCAGACTTAGCAAAGGGGGGGTGAGTTATATTTTTTTTTGAGATGACACAAACTTTTCTGACTGTCAAACTACAGGCTCAGGGGTAAGCTCAGCCTCTGAAAGCTGAGCCTGAGGGATGCCCTGCCTTTCCTCCAGGATTGCAGTCCTCTGGTATCTCAGATGCCCCTTTATGGAGAGCTCCACAAAGGGCCAACAGTAGGTGCTGGCATCTTGACACTGGCTTTGCTGTGACCATGTGCCACTCCCCACTAGTGTCCTCTCTGCTGATGGCCATGCAGACATCACCCTATTCCTGAAGCAGTGGCATGCCTTTTCTCACTATGGCACCAGAAGGTAGATTCATGACAGGATTGTTCCAGAGGGATTGGCTTATGCTCTCTAAAGCTACTATTCGCCAAAGACCTTTTTAGAAGAAGATTCTTTCTCTTTTAGCCCACAGGCTCCAAGGCTGCTCTGACAGAGCTACTCTTAGGCACACGCTAATGCCTGTGTCCTTCTGGCTGTTGCACATCCTTACAAATGCACTTCATCCATTTTCTGGATACCCATTCTAAGTTTAATTCAAATCCCTGCCACACTGTCACCTTCCTGGCCTTTTTCCCTGTCTAACTCTTTGAAAGAGAGTTTTTTCCAAGGAGGCAAACACATTTCTCGTGGGTTTGCCCACAAAAGAAGTCCAAAACTTTCTTTAAGAGCAGCGTTTTTTGACAGGTTTGTTGGATTTTTAGGATAGGAAGAAGGCTGCCTGGTAACTTCTTGGGAACATTCAATAAAGAATAATTTCTCTAAAACAAGCAGGTTTATTTGTCTCTAAAACTTGTATCACTTTTCTTTCCCCCTCTCCTTACCTTTGCAGTATTAGTGACAGGTCTCAACACATGCCCTCTGTTTTTCCTCAGTCTTCTTTCCTCAGGTACTCCAAGCACTCTGTTTGTGAGATAAGGATCATCTTCTGAAAGATACTTTTTTATTCCCCACTTTGCTATAATCAGTGTCTCCAGAATTCCTGTGTTGCCTGTAGAGTTTTCAAGACATTAGAGTCCTTGAAAGCTGGAGCTCGAGGTTAGCAGGTTGGACCCTGAGAAATAGTAAGGCAGGTGGCAGAGATCACTGTAAGTTCCTCTTGTGTTAACTAATGTGGGAGGGCATGTCTTGAGTGCTTTCCGGGTAAACTGGAACTGTGATGCAAAAATCAACAGAGCAAATACCAACTCTGGTGAGAAGAACCTTCTCCAGAACAGCTGCTTGTGCCATCATGACTTGTCCTTGAAATTGCACTAGTCAAAACACTATTACACCGAGAGGGATGTCTGGACACAAATTGTTCTGTTGATGAATGCTAGATCGGGTGTCACAAGTACTGTGTGGAATTACAGGCAGAAGTCGTTTTCCTAACATGCATTTTTAGAAGATGAGAGCCAAGTACTTCTGTGACATGCGTTGCATTTTGGTTTTGTTTGGTTTTTTTCTTTTAATCTGGGATGACAAGAAAGATTAGGTTTAGGATAAAAACATGTCAGTAGCTCCTGTGCTTTATTGAAGTTTTTCTGGTCATTCTTCCAAGGCTCTTGCTCAGTTTATCAACAGTATATGGCTTTGGTTTCAAATCCACCCGTACTTTATAATGCTTCTCAAGAAGGGAAGGGTCTCGTTAAACAGGAAGGAAATCTGTCTACATAGTACTTTTGGGATTGACTTTGAGATGCTGGCACTGGATTTTGAATGAGGAGCATAGAAGTGCCACAGGCACCTGACTGTTCAATGGATTGCATTTTCAGCTGTCATCCAAATGTCTCCCAGGCCAGTGATGGTGACATCTGGCCAGGATGAATGTGGTCCAACCTTCATGTCTTTCCACTTACACAGTGCACCCGTGAAAGTCAAAGAAAGAAAGAGACGTTCAGGCCTGTCACTCTAGAGAATTTTCCTAACTTAGTTAATGCTCTCAGACTAAACAGCAAAGATCTCAGGCCATCAAAGGTTTGGAATTTTGCATTAAACTGAGCTTAGATGTGGCATTTGGGGACATGGTTTAGTGATGGCCTTGGCAGTGCTGGGTTAGGAGTTGGACTCAATCTTACAGGGCTTTTCCAACCTAAATTATTCTGAGTTCAGTGCAGGGGAAACACCATCAGGATCTGTTCTTCTTTTAGGGTTTACCCTCTTATAGAAGCTGACTTGCTGATTTTGTTGTGTTTTTATATGCTTATTTTGGGCTTTTTGGTACTTTGTGTTGCTGATCACCTTTCTAATGGGTATTCCTGGCCCACGTCTTGGTTCTGGTACTTCTCATTTTTGTCTCTTCTGAGTTAATCTGTGTCCCAGGACTATGTCTTAGCAAGGGCTAATGTCCAGGGGCCTGCACTGTCCAGGGGCTGTTGTTTCCCACAGCTCTTCTTTTCATGTTTTTTGAAATCTCTGCCTATTCCATAGCTACTATTAGTTCACTAGCTGGTATATTAAAGTCTTCTAAATGAATTACAACTTTATGTTACATCCTGAGGAGGGAGGTATAAAAATACCTTGTTGAGGAAAGTCCTCATAGTAGCCAAAAAAATCCCCAAATGAAACCGCACAACAAATAAGGTAGACCTTGCTTTTTAATAATTTTAGGAAGCAAGCAAACAAACATTTCTGTACATTAGAATTTAGCATTATGTAACGGTTCTTGGGTTCCTTTTCCTTTTAGAATTCCTCCAAAGCAAATGAGCTTGTGTTCAGCCCAGCATCCCTTACTAAAGACTGGGACCAAGTGAGTTTCTGTGAGTAAGGAGTTCCTGGATTCCACTGTGTTTCATTCCACTAGGTGCGCAAGGAGTGTGTAGAGAGCAAGGTTGTGGGTTTGTTCTTGCTGCTCTTTCTTACAGGGGAACCTGTGGAATGTGCCCTTGAAGAAAAAAGAGTAGCCAGTCAGACTGAGGATGCAGTGCAGCTACTGCAGCAAATGCACCAAACAGGAAAGAAAGGAAACATGAAATCAGAAGGAAGAGGTCTTTCAAAGTTCTGGAGAAGGTACTTAATCATGCACGGATGAGCAGATACAGTCCTGGTTCTGTCTAAGCCTGTGTCAAAGGCTGATTGTAGAAGTTCCAGGTGGTTCTCCGTCATTTTGAAGGATGGAGACATCTTTTCAGTAGTTAAACCAAAGCCTCCCAAGGCAAAAAAAAAAAAGGGATGTCATTTTATCTCGTGGTAAGGGGCAGCATTCGCACTAAATGTTCCTCTTCTGAGCTGTTTTTGGGAGAGACTCCTGATGAGAGAGGGTCACTGAACCTCCATCACAGCCCTTACACAAAGTGGCTTTTCTTAGCTGAGAAGTGCCAGCTAAAAGGGCCTTTCTGGATGGACCTTCAGCTCCATTAAAGTGCATGTGACTTTTATTTGGCCACTGAGCAAATCTGGACTTTGTAAATCTGACTCCCAAAGGCACCATTTTAAATGAAAATAAGTGTCACTGTGCAGACACCTGCTGGGCACTGCTGCCCAAAGGAGTTCTCTCATGCTGCCAAGGCTGGATCCTATGAGTGCCATCCATCACTGCATGGCACTAGTTGGATATTGGCAGCTGCTGTTTGGTTGGTTGTTTTTTTTGTTAGTTTTTTTGAAAAAAACAACTCCTTGTTAATTGTAATATGTGCCATTCCCTTAATGACTGAGACCAGACCATTAGTGCACAAGTTATTTATTGTTTCCTCTGTTTTTTCAGTTTCCCTCTGTATTGTTTCATACCAGCATTGTGTCTTTCTGTTGGACAGAAATATAGCTTTTCCCAATTTTCAGAGAAGTATTTTAAGTCTAATGTGCTCTTTTTGTTTATTGTTTCCCCAGCATCATCTTTTCACCACTACAACATCTTTTTGGTGGAAAAAACTGACCTGGAAGCACTAATTGTTGTGGAAAGGTAGATTTGTAGTATGAATGTTGGGTTGCACTGTTTCTTCTGTAATTCAGCTTTTCACGTGGCTTGTCTCAGCTATTAAATGCTTTAAATTAACTTCTACTTTGCTAACATTTTAAAAGTAACATTCTGAAGATGCTGGGTTAGAACAACATGTTGTGTTTTTCTTCATAGCTTAGAGGTTTTGAAATAGAGCAAGAAACTAAGATTTTGATCCTTAAGTGTCATAAATTGTGAATTTCACATTATGTGGTATTCTAATAAAACAAGCATCAGCTTGGAACTGTGTGTTATTTTAATCAAACTTAGTCATGCAGAAGATACTCTTTCCCTCCAAGAAGCAGCAGAGGTTTCTAGTGTTAGATGGACTCCAGTACTATGATTCACAGCATTAAAAAGGACAAAATTATGGATATTTTGCATTAGATATTGCCACTATACTACAACTTGGGTAATTATTTATACATTCAATATATAATAGGATGAGGCTGGAATTGAAGATTTCAGACATGCCAAGGCCACGCTCAGGCAGCTTTTTGCTGCCATGCATATGCTTTTTTAAATGAACTATCATTCTTGAACCACCCCCGGAGCTGGGATCCCTTGAGCACCTACCTGCACAGTGCTAGTCTTGCACAGAACACTGAGGGGTTGGTACTGTACCAGGAGCAGCGCATGGCTGTTTAACTGTGTTTCAGTGGTAACTTGCTTGGCAGGACAAGACTATGCTCCAAGTCAGATAGTGCAACATCAGGGCTCTTTGGCTTGTTCCACTCCGGCCCACACGTATCCACCCCCCATACTGACCTGTTCTGGCCTGAACTACCCTCAACAGTGGAACAATGCTTTCCCTCCAAGAAGAAGGGGACAGTTATGAAACTGGTTCCATTTATTTTCTCCTTAGGAGAATGTGCCACTGCGACACTGCAGGGCCTCATGGAAGCTAGGGGCCATTGTGACACAGCAGGGCCACATGAAAACCACAGTGCGTTGTGACCCCGTGGCACCCAGGAGACCCTTTGTGATGCTGTGGAACCTCATGGAAGCCTGGCTCCACTGTGCCACCACAGAAACACAGGGAATCCTGGAGACTGTGGGGACGCTATGAAACCTGACAGAACCCTGGGGACCCCTGGGGTGCCATGGAACCTGGTGGAACCGAGTGGCCATAGTGACACTGTGGGGCCTTTTAGAAGCAAGGAGACCCTGGTAGGAACCCACATGATCATTAATCTTAGCAGGAACCTGCTCCAGCTGGGCTCCTCTCTCCCGGCTTCCACAAGTCCTGCCAGGATTCTGCTCCAGCACTGGCTTACCACAGGCTCATGGCCTCCTTTGGGAATGGCTCTATGCCAGAATGGCATGCTGCAGAGGGTGCAGGTGGATTTTGTGCTCCCTCGTGGCATGCAAGTGGACAATGAAGCATGAGTCAGGCTCCCCCAACCCATGTCTGGCTGTGTCATCGGGGCGGGGGAAATTTGGGAGCAGTCCCGCTGCAGCCCCAGCCCAGGTCCTCGTCCTGGCTGGGCACGCAGCTGCT
>VZTJ01004371.1:727040-758603 GCA_013397795.1 Orthonyx spaldingii | reverse complement strand
ATACAAGACCTCACAGTCCTGCAGAAGTGTGAATTTTGTGCTTGCTGCTTGTGGGATTTGTCAGCTGTCCTTGCAACCTGCCTGCGTCGTGGGCAAGAACAGGTTTGGGAAGGCCACATGTCCAATGCACAATGAGCCTTGAACCTACAGATCAGCCAAAGCTCCTTTCTGGACTTGCTCCTACCTGGCTTTGCTCCCTGACATCCTGGGCTCCGCCTGTACCAGGCTTAGGCTTTGTGTGCAGTATTGTTCTGAACCTGATAGAATTAGGTCCTGAAGGACATAAGCATAAACAGTTGCTGTCCATATTTTACCTCACCTGCGTAAAAATAGATCACTCCACTTTCCAAAGCAAGCAGTTAATCTTCATAAGCATAACCTATATTTTCTGAAGGAGGAAGAAAGAATACACTCTGCAAGTTTGTTATCTCTGGCATACTTCTCCTAAGCTGACTGATTGCATTAATAAGGCATAAGAAGACACATATATTAAAAATCCTGTATTTAAATCTTTGTTTGATCTACCACAAACTGACAAATCCAAAAATTTCAAAGTTATAGATGACACTTTATTTCAGGAAACGAATAGGAATCTAAGACAGAGACTGAGGGTAGCAGAATTGTCTCTAGATGAAATTCTTAAGTTGCATTAAATCAGACAATTAACATTACAATCTGGAGGCATGAAGGCCAATACTCCTTGTTTTTTCTGAATTTGTTTCCTTGGGGCTTGACAGTGACACAGACACAGCTCTCAACAGAGGGTAACATTTAGCTATGCCACATTAGGAAGGAGCCTTGGGAGGAATTCACAAGTTCCTATTTTGTCTTGCTCAGAGGGGAAAGCATTTCACTGCATGATTGAAAAACACTCTTGCTTATTCCTTTTTTCTCCAGTTCCACTTCTCCACTCCAATTGTGTCTAATGCCAGACAGTTACGACTTTAGAGGAATGTTCATTCCCCCTTCGCAACAAGGACGAACTTCTGGGAGGGACCTTGAGATACCCTTTATAGATAGAAAATTATTTCCAGACTTTCTGTTTCAGCTATGAAAATAAAACCAATAAATGCATTTCTATATGCCCATCCTAGAGCAGGTACCATAGCCTGTACCCAAGTCACTAAAATAAACCAGGGAAGCAGTAGGTCTACCAAATAAAAACATCAAACTTCTTTTAAAAAGCTACATAGCAATCTTCTTCTGGGTAAAGGCATGCCTGATCACACAGAAAATAAAAATGGTACATGATGCCAATAGTGGCTTAGCTGCAAAAGATGTTATCAAAGCAAACCAGACAGACTGTACAGAACAGCCAGTTCTTGCCCCTCTGACTTGACTGCAGATTCCCTGTGCAAGCTTATGAACCCTGTATAATGGACCCAGATTAGCTCCAATTCCCATGCTTTCTCTGGGCATAAAACGTACAAGACACTTCAAGAGAGGGAGAATTTGGGCATAACGCACATCAAACTCAAACAAGGCATTTTCCCATACAATCACCCAATTTTGTGATCTTTTAATGTCATATATTAACTTACATTTCATTCTTTTGTTAAAGCAAGAGCTTTAATATTTACAGTGGTATTTATAAAGGAGAACGAAGGAAAGCTCCCCTCCCCCAAAATTTTTATTCAAGCACACATAGTCATACTGAGGAAACTGCTTCCCCGGAATTTAGCAAGAGCACTCACAGGTGTGCTCACAATTTGCAGAATGAGGTCAGAAGAGATGCTAAGTGACATAAAAAATGAGTGTACACACATCAAAAATGCCAACCTTGAAAGGACGGTCCATAAAGACCAAGGGAACAGAATTCTTTTGCATGTGCTCTGTCCAGGATCCCAATATGAACAACACAAATCATGCATGCCAAGAAAAACTAATCATTCAACCTCCCTTTTTCCAAAGAGGGTAAATGGCTCACTTGAACTCCTAGCTAACTTTGCAGGGGGAAGAGAGGAAAGGGGTTTTTTAAGTGAGCTAGGAAATTAAAAAACTTATGACCTGGAGGCCACGGTTCTTGAGTCAGGAGTCCAAAACAGATCTGTTGCTTTAACATTACATGTCCCAATCATATGGAAAATGCTTACAGCCACTAAGAATATAAGGGGTCTCCATGCCAGCTCTTGCTAGGCAATGAAGCCTCTCTAGTGAAGTGTTCACAGCCAATAAAAGTAATAGCTGAATTTCACTTATTTCCCCTATGCATCAGCAGAGTTCTGCACTTTTATATCTCTGGAATATATGCGTTATTAGATCCTTCTATGTACCCATCACTCTAGTGTTCAAGTGCTGTTCATTTTGAACCGATGCACACTATCCAAAACTCCCAATATCTAGCTCTAATTTTGCAGTTTTAGTCCATTATTAATTGTGCCATATGCTTCGAAATTAGCCACTGAAGCTTTCTTGGCTCTGCTCCCACTCCTCCCCATAACTGGACAAGTTGTGTAATTATTTTAAATACAATTCAAATGTTTTTCTCAAGGTGGTGGGAAACCTTCTATGCTTAAGACAGCAAAATTCATAGAAATAGCTCTTTCTCATCTCCTTTAGTTATCGGACTATGAGTAACTTTACAGCCATTTAAAATTCACTTACACATCTCGCAACAAGAACACACAGCCAGCAACACTGAATGGTCCTTTCTTGATACAGGCAATAAGGTGTGCTACCTGCACTGTGAATTGGGTACATTTTAAGATCTGACTGATTATTCTAAACTCATCCTCAAAGTCAATAGGAACTGCACAGGACGTATGGAAGAGATTTGCCACAGGGACGGAACACTCACAGATCAGAAGCAGGTACAGAAGTTTGCCCAAAGTGTTTTTAAGACTCAGTTTATCAGCCCCATCCACTCAGCTAACAACTGCTGCCCCTGCTTATATTCTCCAGTTTGTGCTTCTTCCTCTCCTCCTGAAACAGCTGTTTACTTCACAGATTGTTCCAAACATTAATCCCTGCAGACAGAGGCAGCAGCTTTTAAGGTTTGCCCAGGAGTCTGGCTTTGACCAGTTTCCCACCAGGGATCATTTCACAACGCAGCCCTGCTTCTGTTTGGTGATTCTTTCTCCTAGGTTGTTAAATAATTTTGTGCAAGCTCTCATCTGCTTTATCCTCAGTATCCTTCTTTTCCACTGGATGCTCTTGGCAAGGCATCATAGCAGAGAAGCCCCTTACCTGCAGAAAGGGATTCAGGGCAACAGCATGGAAAGCTTTCTCCTATTGCCTGAACTTTAATCTTGCCCTGGAGAGTTTCCTGCCATTGTTGCATTCTTGTTGAAAATAGCAGTCAACAGCTGACCACTTTCTAGCACAGATGGACCCCAGGAATCTGTAGCCAAAAGTTATTGCTGAAACCATTCATTGGTATGTCTTCAGTTTGCAATTCATGCTCAAACTCTTACATTCCAGCAGCTTTTGCTCCATATCACTTACATCAGCTAGTACCAACATCTGGCCCAAAATTCAAAGCTAGGGTCCAGATGAATCAGTGCAGACTAAGGCAATTTCTCTCCTACACACTGGAGTCTTGAACACTGGACTGAAATGAAACAGTTCATCAATTTACTTCCAGCATATAACAACCTGCATTTGGACGTTATACCAAATTTCGTTGTACTTGTACTGTAGTTGCAGCAGTGCTGCAGCCTGACAGAGAGACTCTGCAGAAAGTGCATGGTCAGGGATAGACTGGGAAGGACCCTCACAAGTCAGCTGAATGCATGGAGAGAAGGAGGGCTTGCAGGTCTCTGGGGGTGGCAGGCAGCACAAGCTTTCTCCAAAACAGTGTTGGTGAACATGCTTAACTGCTGCTAGGAGAGGAAAAAACAGGCATCCAGCTAATGCTTTCTCACTTAAAATATTATTGTAAATCATTATGGAGCGGTTTCTGCTCTGACAAAACAAGTCAACCAACCATCCAACATATCTGCTTCTTCTGCATTAGCTGTGCCAATAAGTGAGAACTAAGGAAGATGGTTCCTTAGTTCTGGTAAGGAAGATCGGTCCAGTGACTGATCAAAGGTCCTTGTGTTTATTTTACTTTGTTTACACAAGAAAAAAAGGAAAGAAGGTCTGCTATGTTCCTTAAAGAACAGGTTTAGCTGGATTTGTTTTCCTTACGCTGCTGTGCATCAGAAATAGTGCTATTTAGCTCTGTGGTGCTATCCCAGGGTAAAACTGCAATGAAATCAAAACCACAGGCATGTATCTAGAATAAAGGTATCAAAGATCCCTCGCTTCACAAGAAGTACTGTTGAAAGTGAGGTTTAGCACAATGCTATACCTGGAGTTCTATGCAAATTTCAATAGAAGTCTTAGGAGTATGTTTTTTCTTTTTTTCTTTTTGCATATTATGCGTGTCATTCATCTATAAGATCCCAAAATAATCTAAAAGTCTAAATACAAGACTAACTAGAATTCTGAATAAGAAGCAGGTAATTAAAACCCAACAAAACCAGTGTTTAGACTAAACTCTCAATCCCAGAAATTAGGAAGCTCAGTTTAAGTTCCCTTGACAACCCCTTCAGGCCTTTGTTCATAATGCGTGCATGGAAAAGGTGGATATGGAGTTAATGTTGTCATGACAACTTTGCTTCTAAATTATCTGTCTTTTGTAAATTGGCTACTTTGGGCTACATGTTGTTCAGCACAGCTCTTGGCAGAGAATGAGATTTTAGAAGCAGCTGGACAGATCAATGACTTGGTTTTAACAAGAATGTATTTATGCATATATATAGCTAGAGAGGATATAGACTAAACATGTGATGAATCCAAGCATCAGCTAAACCAGAATATTTTGTGTCTTCAATCAATACAGTAATGCTAGCAAGATTTTTTATTTTACTTTTAGCATTGCTCAACCTTCTTATAGAAATAACATTCAAGTAATGTCTGTACTGTCAAAAATGACATAGTCGTCATTTCCTATTTACAGTCGCCAACATAATAATTTGTTTTGTTAGGAGCATACTCATAAACTGCCTCCTCCTGGAGGAAACAGGTTCTCAAACACTACATGGAGCCTTTGCTGCAGTGGGAACTGCGCGTCAAATCTCCTTGCGTATTGTTAAATATTATTTCCTCAAAAGTGTTTCGCCTCTAGACTTCACAGCAGAGAGTCTTCTACAGATCACTCTGCTCGCCTCTTATTCTTACTGAGAGCACAGCTTTCACTATCACCACAACCTTTGTAAAGTTACAAAAAGCAAAACGCAACACAAAAAAGCCTTTGCTTTTTGTCCTGTGTTCTTGCAAGTTCTGACTGAAAAAGAAAAAAGTGCTCATTTGATCTTGTAAAAGATTTCTCTTGCAAATTATGATTTCAAGTAGTAAAGTGATCTTTAAAAAATGTATTTCCTGAAAAATACTTTCAAAATCATAACTCTGAGTCAGACAAGATCTTAAATCCAGTATCTGTGCAGAGTGGAAAGCTCAAATTGCTTTCTAATTTGACTTCTCCTATCTGCTCCTGAAAATGTCACCAAGACCTGATGATAAAAGAAACTCAGAGAAGAATTGCAAACCTACTATTTTTTTTTCCTTCTCGTTCAAAAACATAATCTTCATCCAGGAGAGCCTTTGCCAAAATAGGAGCTCGGTTTTAAGGCCAGTGTGTGTATATCAAGTACAAGTCATAGTCCATGACAGCTATGTCTGGGCACTGCAGTAATGTACTTAACAGGGGTAATAACCACAGCAGCACAATATTCACAAACATCAGTAAACTCTGCGTCCAGTCCAGACTTTCTCCTTTCATGTAGAGAGTTTATTCTTTTTAAGTAGATCCACAGCCCAAGGTCTCCACCTGCTCTTTGTTAGACCTACCTAAGTCTCCTTTTTCACAGCTCCTTTCTGCTACTAAGCATATGCAGAGCTCCATGGAATCTGAGTACAGGAGATTTCCCAAGTGCTGCTAAAAGGCTGAATCGCTTCCCCCAGGGGGTCCCTGTCACTTGATTAATACGTGTAGCTGTTAAAAGCTGTTCAAGTGACAGTACTAAAAAACTGAACAAGCACCACAGAGAAAAGGCTGGCTAAAATAACCAACCCATGAAAATAAAATGAATAAAAGAATGGCAAAAAGAAAACCAAATAAAAGCAGGGGAAATATAAAGGTCAAGGATATAGGGAAAGCTGACAAACATCTGAAATCAGCTTTCTCTTCCCTCCTTACTTTCTCTTCCTCCTTCCCCCTCCCCATTTCCTAACTCCTCCACTCCACTTACACAATTCTTTGGCCTCTACTGACAGTTTAGCATTACAAATCCTCATGCTGAATCTCATGAAGTCAAGCAAGATCAGTGAAGATCACTGGGCTCAGCTTACTCCTGGTATAATCTCATCCAAATCCATGGAGTTACACGAAGGATGAGCTGGAACCAGTGACATTTCCTGAGTTTTTTGACATCCATCTTTGGAGCTCAGTAACTCCAGACTGATGATACGCAGTGAAGGGTTCTCTGAACACAGCAGAGAAGAAAAAATATGAGTTCCTTGAATGGTTTTCATCATAGTAGTTGCACTACATCTGTCATATATCAGAACCATTCCCATGTTTCCTGCACAAGATTCATAACAGCTCTAAAACCCTACCATACTTCACCAAGTTGGAAAACAAATTTCCCCATAGATGAAGAAATATATTTTTGAGGTGAAATGGCAAGGAACACAGTGTCCTTTAGAGCAACTTAACAAAAGAAATTATATTACTCCTGGAAAGTCTTTTGAAATCTCTGCTTTTTTATCTGAAAAGTCTCTACAGTTGTTTATTCATGAAGTGATAATCTCCCCTCTTTGTCTCATGGAAAACTTCTTCCTGGGAGATAAAAAGTAGTTTGTATGAACCTGCTGTATTGCTTTTGAGTAGTAATAACCAACTCACACCAAGGCTGTATTTTTTTATTATTTGTACTGTAATAACGCTGGAAACCCCTTGCTGGCACTGGATATCACTGTGTTGAAATTGAGTATATGCAGGATAAGACACACCCATTGATGTGACCAATCAGATGCACTGCATTTAACTGGAAGACGCAAGGAAGAAAATAATCAGAAAAATAAGACTGCCAAAGACCTCAAGAGGTCATCTGATCCATATGGGGATGCATGGCAAACCCACGTATGGCTGATCAGCCATTGCTCTCAGTGGTTTCATCCGTTTTACAAATGGAAAATTAGATTGTGTCGTGCCCATGAAGCCAATTGCCTGGTTGCAGCATTTAAGTCAAAGTTTAACCCAAAGCTCACAAGTCCTGGTCAACAGAGACCATGAAAATATTTTATCTTACCTGAATTTGGGAGTGTCTAAGAAAAACAATCATAAACCTGCTATCTGTATCTGCTGCTATGAAACAGTGAGTTAAAATAATGAAAATCTTGCTACCAGGTACAATTCTTTATTTGCTCTTCTGCACTCAGGAATACCTAAATAAAAGCACAAAACCCACAAATAGCTGTATATCCACATACTCACATCATAGATCCCACTGCATTAGATATTTACTTTTCCTTCATATCAGTAAAACACACTACTCCATGCCATATATATGAACGCCACACTACACAGAAGTTCAGACAAGATAAAATACCAAGATCAAAAGCACTCTATATCTGACAAAGACTTTTTACATACTGCAATGCATCTCTCCCCATGTATTCTATGAAGCAGTATGCACACATAACATCAGACAAGCTCATCCTTTCAGTCAGTTATTGCAGATGCTGACTTTTCTGTTTCAATGCAGACGAAAAAATAGTTCCAAGTTACAGACAGTTCCTTTTCTATCTCCATGTTATCATCGCTTCTCTAGGCTGAAGTGTAATCTCCCTCTTTTGCAGGTTACTGTTTCTACCTTCTATTTCAAATAAGTTTCATACTTTGGTGCAACTGAGGCAAGATTAATATGACTTTCCTTTTTAATATAAATCTTTTGATTTGTTGCTGAATGGACTGTTCTCAATATTGCTATCTAACTGCAAGGGATAATGTTGTTTATCATTTCCCCTCGAAAGCAGACATCCAGATCTAGATATTACAGCACTTTGAATTTAGAAACCATGAAATATAAATGTGTTCCTACCATGGGAATTAAATGAATGTTTATTTTAGATCTGAAGTACCTTTTACATTTACTTCTCGTCTATGACACCTAGATAAAAATCCCCACTAAAATAGACAGCTAATGCTGAAGATTTCCTCTGAATAAGAGACATAGGAATTCAAAATTAATGAAATGCAGATCATAAGAAATAAAAATATAAGTAATTACATTTAGTTACAAAACTAATGAAGCATTTCACACTTTTGGAAATGCCAGGGCTTTTTAAGCCAGCACGGCTTGGGACAACTCCCTAACACAGTCTAAATCTTGCTTGGAAGCCAAAAAAAAAAGGAAAATCCTTTAAAATATTTTGAAGTATTGTTTGAAATTATTGCTTAAAAACATTTTTACATCACATAAAATATAGTCCAAACTGTAAATCTGAAACGAGCAAGCCATTGTGATAGCTTTACTCACAGTAAATTTCAGTTTTCACCATGTTTCTTTTAGGTTTGAAAATGAAAGGGCATCCCATAACTTTTGAATTTCCTATCAGATAAGGAAAACTAGTTCCAGTTTTCAGAGAATACTTTTTTCAGCTAAATTGTTCCTTCTGCTAGCCATACTTTCCTCTAGGCACACACTCCCACAGCAAAGCTGACTATTAAAACACTCGGTATAGTTAAACACAGCACAAGTTAATGAACAAATGTCCTTTGTTGCTGACAGCACACTGGGAGCATGAAGAACATCAAATCTTTCCCATGCCACAGAACTGAATTATCCCATACTTTTTGCACAGACTGGTATTATCCTAAAGGCTAAACAGGCCAAGCCTGTTTACATCAGCTGGGATGCTGATGCTGTGCCCATACCTGCTTTAGCTTGAACCAAACCTACACTGCAATGATGCCCTAAGACAGACTCTCCTCTGCCTTTTCCTTAAAGAGAGGAGACCCACAGGACTTGTAAATATTCAAACCAGATTATGTTAGAACATGCCTCAGAATCCTAGAATTACTAAAGTGGAGGAAGACATGCAGATTCATTGGGCAACAGAATAAAATAGTGATGAGACCTCCTCCTTAGTGCTCAGGGAAATCATTTCTTCAGCAGATGTCCTTACACTCTACAAGAGGTTCTCCAATGTCAGTCAAAGAAGTGTCACCTTTGAAAATAGACAGGACAAATAAAAACTTCTATCTACAATCTAGAATCATCCTCACTATAGATCAATGCCAACTATGTCCTGGGCTACATCCCCAGCAGCCTGGCCAGCAGGTCAAGGGATTCTCTCCCTCTACTCAGCTCTGCTGAGACCCCACTTGTAGATTAGACATTAGGGAAGGTTCAGCAAGGGACAAGAAGGGGAGGTTTAGCAAAGGGATGGGGAAGGAGGGTCAGGAAGGGATAGAAGGTTTGATTTGGGTGACCTGGAGAAGACAGAGCTTGGGTCACACAAAGGCAAGGGAAGATGAAGCTGAGGCCTGTGCAGGTCCAAGGGAGGGAAGGAGATGCTGGACCAAGGGAGAAAAGGAGGGGTTGGGGTACACAGCACCTCAGCTCAGCCCTTGGTCCATCCCACTGACCAGCTGCTGCCCAATGGTGGCCCCAGAGATTGGGCCCACCATGCTCCCCTTCCAGGATGGCTACAAAACAATGCTGAGACTGTTCCTTATCTCAGCTCCCAAGGCCACTTCACTCCATGGAGACGAGTCTTCCAGACACATGAACCCCTCCCTACCATTAGACCAAATAATCCTCCATGCCAGATCCTCCCTCAGCCTCTGATTACCACTGCTGAGCAATTCCAATTGAAATTACCCCTACTGGGGTCTCATGTTCCCCCAAGCCCACCCATGAAACCAGCATTGCTCCCAACTGCTGCCACTGCTCCATTGTGCCTGGCACCTCTGTTCCTGCTGGCCCAGGGGAGCAGGGCCCCACTTTCCCTTTAGGATGTGCTTGGACAGGAGCCCTGCATGACCCCATCCACGGAAGGGAAAGAGATTCTGCACCATCACACAGCTCATGTCCATTGTCCTGGGCACCGGGCATCACTGGCAACAGCCGGGCTCATCCCCTTGGCAGGCTCCCTGCAGGTGTTTCTCCCGCCCACCCAGCTCCCCTGGAGCCAGCACACCCGCTGGGATACCAGAGGCTAGCACAGCCCAGCTCCGGGAGTGCCAGTGGTGCGTGGTGCCAGCCCATTCCCACTGTCGGGGGACACAGAGGAGAGGGACTCAGGAAGGGCTGGAACATCACCATGGAAATCAGGGCTGCCAGCTGATGGAAGCTCGCGGTGTCTGCGTGACGGGGAGACTCTGAGGGTGCTACAGACTGGAGGGAAGAGGAGGAGGAGATGGAGGACCTTCACACCCACCCCCAGCCCGCGGCAGCACTGCCTCGTATGGGAACCGGTGGGGCCGGCAGGACTAGCGGTGGCGCCCTGTACCCCACCCCCATCTCGTCTGCATGGCATCCTCTGAGCCACCCCAGTGTGTGCAAACACCGGGATGCCCTGCATGGGGCTGGGAGCCAAGCGGTGGGCGCCCAGCGCTGGAACAGCGCCCGCCGCTCTCCGCCCATGGCGCCTGAGGCGGCACCAGCCCCGCGCGCGCTGCTTCTCCTTCCTGACAGCGCCACCCAGCGGCTGCGGCACGTGCGGCAGGAGCCCTCATGGGGGCGAGAGCCCGCGGTCCCCTTTTTATTTCTGTCTCATTATTAAACTGGATTTAGCCCCGAGGGAATTGGTACGACCCGAGTGGCTTCGGAATCCAGGAGGTTTCAGCAGGGTAGCCTGGGATGCCGGTCCCTCTAAGCCTCTCAGCCTCCAGGAGTTCCCTTGCGCGGTGTCTCGACCCAAAGGAAGAGCCCTCGACCCGAGGGCAGAGCCTTTGATCCAAGGGAAGAGCCCCAGACCCACGGGAAGTGCCCTCGATCCAAGGGGAGAGTCCACAGTCCAAGGGGAGCGATCCAAAGGAGAGCTCCCAGCTTCCAATCCGCCACTCCAAGGAGGACCGACCCCACTGAGACACACAGGCACACCCCGCCCCGGTGGGACTCCACTTGCTCCCTGGTCACACTCGATCTGCAGTCAAACGTGGTCACATGAGCCCTCACTGACTGGGGGGTTTTGCCTTCTGCCCCACCACAGCAAAAGTGCTTCTATCAATGGAACTTTTACCAATTTATGCTCAAGACTCAAGTATCTTCACTAGTAACTGATTTTTTTCCAAGGTTTAGAATCACTATCTGGGGGCTCGTGGCTCTTGGAAAAGCAGGTACATAGGTGGACAGTACAGAGTTAAAAGTTACACTTTAGCTGTGGTAAAGGTGTTTTATAAAAAAGGCCATTCGGCAGCACTTTAAAAAAACCGCTGGTCTTGGCAGCTAATTTTCCCAAGAAATTTGACCACCATCACCACCCCTCTCATCCCAACCAAATCAGTTTAGTAAGTTTTTCATATTTAAAACATGAAGTGTTCTGAGTGACACACTAGTCACATAGAAAGCAGCTTCTCCCAGACAAGAAGGATTGAACTGTTGTGCAACCATAGAATTACAAATAAGAACTGTACTTTTCAAAAGTTGTTTGCTATTTGATTTAAATATTGTTTTGTCTTGCACCACTTATTAGCTATGCATTTTTTGTTAGAGTACTGGAAGAAAGGTGTGATCAAAAGCGAAGTGAACCTGGTAAGAACTGCTACTCTGTTGACTGAAAATATTTCTGCTGTCCTCACCAAAGCTTTGACGTCTCTTCTTCTATCAAAACAAATTATGTCTGTCAGCAAACACATTGGGTCTCCTGGCCCAATTTTATATTCGCCTTTATTTTATGTTTAAGTGTGATGTCTTATTACTCTGTCTGAACGTGAATCTCTCAGCTGATTTAAGAATGCATATAACTCTGGGAAATCTGTTTCAGCACTGGTGAGAAATGGCACCATCCATTTATAGGATGTTCGGTGTTGACATGGATACCTTCGTGAGTGCAAGGGAAAATGAAAAAGAAAGGGACAATATCTTCTGATAGTTTGTCTTCCCTGCATCAATTATCCTAAGTTATTAGACACAAGTATTTCTCTTTTGGTTAGTGTATCAAGTGAGAAATTCATGTTGCAAAACCACCAGCAAATAACAGAGGCCTGGTTTGATTAGCAAGAGAATTATGGTTTTGATCCCAGATGCTGTAGCTTATGCACATTACTGGCTCAAGTGTCAGCAGCTTTTGACCTCAAAGTTATATCCAGCAAGCCATCTGGATCAAACTCACAGCCCATTTAACATGAGCTAGGAACATTTATCAGGTCAATAAAGCTTTCAGAGTAGCAGCCATCTCAGAGTATGAAGCTTATTATGGAACCAGCATCAGCACGGGAAGATGCCAGAACATGTTTGCCCCATTCCTCATGTATTATGTGATAGCAGCTCTCCTTGGGGTGAAAGACATGTCAGACAGCACAAATAAGAGTTAAACAGGTGACCAGCATCAATGAACAGAAATATGTCTGCGCCTAATAAGGTTTATTCACTGTTCAAAATGGGGTTTGACAGCACAGATCAGCACAGGAGTCAAGCCAGATGGCAGATGTCATTGCTCAGGCATAAAAGCCCTTACGGAACAACCTTGGGTCCACCTTCATTGATATCATGCATTACCAAACAGTAAAAATTTGATCTGGGTCAGACGAGCACATGACTGCATTTATGTCATGTTAGAAAAAAAATTATAAGGTATTTACACCAACTCCTTGCCACTTGGAAAAGACAGTCAATACCCAGTCCACTGTAAAAGGAAAATGACATGAGACAGTTTCTGCTCTGGAACAGAGTCCACCGGCACTGTCCCACTTCAAAAAGGAAAAGCATTCCATTTGAATTGGCAGGATGAGCTTGCATCAGTTATGTGCTTGTCCCATGTGTCTGTGTTGTTTTCATTTGATTTAGCCTCTTAAAATGAACCTGCATGCCTCAGCTTCAGTGTCATATGTGTTCAGTATTTTATAAAAGTCCATATTCATCACTGGAAACTCTAGCTAGGAGGTATTGCCTTTGGGATGCATATAGAATCTATCTAATCTAACTTTAGATGTCAATAAAGTAGGCATTTACATCAAAGCTAGCCATCAGAGCCTAACATGATAGCAAAGAGAAGAAAAAAGGAACATGCATAACATGACTTGCTGGTTTAGTTTAGCAGCCCTTTTCACAACATGATGACTCTAACCCTGGGAGCCACCATTCTTTACATTCACCTGAAAGAGAACCAGCTGAAATGTAGTCATCTCTACAATATTTATATAGTCAAGTGAATCCCACAAAAGTAAATTAGAACAAAACTGCCAGACCTTTTAGCACATCTCTGACTGTTTACTGTCAGGTGGCTGCTACTTTTCTATGGTTGTTGAACTTGGCCGTATTTTATGTCTTAAAAGAAAGTCAACCCTTCTTCCCAGAAGCTTATAATTCACTGTAAAGGATTACCTGAAATATTTTATCACCTGTTCTGGTGTTTAAACACTTCTTAAAACAATCTGCTAGACAGGAAGAAATGAGAGGGGGAGATCATTCAGAGAACTCTTATCAGGAGACTAAGTGTACTGTGAAATGCTCAAATATATGGTAATTGTCAACTTAATAGAGTATGTATTCTTTTCTGATTGCTAGTGGGGAGTCATTTAAACAATTAGAAAGATTCTGGTTTGTCATTACAGTAATCCCACAATTGCATTTAAAAAAATCATGCTAGGACATTGGAAATTATAATTACTGAAGAAGATGCCTACCTAATTTTTTGAATGGACCCTTGATTTTTGCTATTGAATAACTAGAAGCACAAACTGTTTTTAGAGGACTAGTGATCTGTGTGTCCTCGGTTAGCAAATGCCTGCTGAAACCACTTTCAAGGTGGTCAATGATCAGGACATTGGATGTTCCAAATGTGTTCCAAAAAGGTGTTCCAAACATCCAGGCATTTAGAATTGCTCAGATGGCTTTCCTAAACACTAAGCCATCACTATAAGAAACACTTCCAGAATCTTTGTCTTCTTGCTTGCATTTTTGCAAGAGGCAGATAGACTGTGGACCTGCCTCTACAGACGGCTGGAGACAGATGGAAGCTCGCCCTGTCCGTGTGCTGAGCTGGACATACGCAAGCTAAATGCTACTCAGCAGTGGTGTAGCTGTATTAGCACAGCAGTGTCAACACAGCTACACGACTTCTGGAGCAGAACAGATGAGGAACAGCACTGTGCAAACACAGCCAAACAGCTTCTGGATGATGCTTGGTGTAGCCCAGTAAATATTACTTTTTTTGCCATTCCTACTAAAAGACCACATGTTTTTTATTGACCTGACAGAAACGGGTGTCAGGGTTTGTTTGGGCTTGTGCTGGCCTAAGCTGATAATGAGCTTGTTTTATTTAACTGGGGGAGGAAATGTTCAGCAGTCAGGTTTGCTTTGAGCTAGCTCTAGTTTATAGTGATAACAAGTAGATGTTCTGTGTAGATTAAACTACCTGTGATCCTAGAATAAAATATGGCTTGCAAGAATGCAAACACAGGGTGTACTAGAGGTCCCAGACTGTAAACACAAATCTCAGTGGTCACTGCAGGCAGGCAACTGTCTAAACCACTTTAGATATAACAAATGGACCTCAAAATTGAATGGTTGAGGACTAAAGAAAATAAAGTCCATGTAATGCAGGCTGTGTTAAGAAAAGAGTGAAACATAAACCCAAACTGACCCCAAAATAGATGAAGAGGGGATCTCCAGCCATCAAACCCTGCTGGATAACAACTGAGCACACTGGTGGCTGCTGACACTCCCTCCAGCTCTGCTGCTGTCAGCCCCAGGACTGAGAGGGACATGGGAAGGATGGTGCAACACCAGAGAAAAGACGAAAATACTCTTAATTTTGCAATTAACAGGATTTGGGGCTTAACATGGGACTTCTTTGCAACTGCCCCACAGCCTAAGAAGAAAGACAATGGCTTTTTCCTCAAAACATATTCACCCTAAGATTCATTTAACTTCATTTTAGATATTTACAGTGTAGATATCTACGTTTTATCTAGCCATTCTGGGCTCATTTTTTAGTCACTCGAGTAAACGAGGTACTTTTAGGGCATGAATAATCTAATCTGTTTTAGGCTGACAGGAATTGCACCTTAGAATAATTCATCTTCCTACATTGACTATAAAAGGGTTCAAGGCTACTAATTTGGAGAGGAAGAGTTACCAGGACTTTTACCTGTAAGAATGTGATTCCTTCCTTCTGTATTCATGCCAGTCTGTTCATCCCTGTCTTCTTTATTTACAGATTACTTCAATGAGCAATTACTCATTGGACTGAAAACCCCTAGAAAGCATGGCCCCAGGATTTAGTTATAAAACAACACCATTGGAAGTACGGATCACTCATTTGGAAGAATCTTGCATTATACCAATAATAACAACAACAGAACTAATAAACAAAGGCCATAATTTCAAAGGTATTGCTGGAAGAAATAGATGGGAACTATAGAAAAATCAATGCCTTTCCAGGAAGCAATTCAGCATCTTCCTGAACTAGGGTCTTATTATGAAATAATATTTAAATTAGGGGATGAGGAAGCTCAGCTACAGGCAAAGGTTAAGGCATAGCAACATAAGTAGAGGGAGAACTTTGGCAGCAAGTCCCATAGGAAACAATGAGGATTTGATGCATTTCATCCCTATTTTACACTAGCCAGCACATTATTAGGGCATCATAAAGGACAGGCCCACCCTGAGCTTGGGGCTTCCCAGCAGAGAGTTCTTTCCTGATCCCTCAGCAGTGTGGCTGCCTCCAGCCTGAGAGGAACCAACAATGTGAGGCACACGTTACCATGCTGGTCTCTGGAGGAGACAGCTCGGCACTGTGCACTTTTATAGCCCCATAAATGACAATACTAACAATTTACTAACTTCTGATAAACACCAGCTTCTTGGGAATTGCTGATACCTCTATTTCTATGGGAAATGAATCTCTCTGGAAGCTTTGCTCTGCTGCTTTCTGAGCACATGAAAGTGCTGCTGAAATTCCTAATTGCAAATTAGACTTTTGACAGGGGAAGGCAGAGCAGACGGGTTGAAATAGCCTTAAAGTGCTTTTCTCTTCCTGATGGCAGAAGAGTTCATAATCCAGACAAATTAACTGATTGGAACAAACAGCATTAAGGCAACACTGTGCAGTGTTGTGGCTGGCAGCTGGTGGCCAGACACTAGAACATACTTAACCAATTAGTGCTGTCCCCTGCACCAGCCAAAACGCACATTTAGAACAACTGAGATGTGATCTGGGACGTTTTGTGGTCCACATACAGCAGCTTTACCAGGTGGGCCAGAAAAGTGAGATTCTCAGTGGATGAGTTAGCTGGGACTGTAAAAAACCTAAATCTGCTGGAAGTCAGTCTTTGCATATCTTATTGGCTGAACCACTATAGGTTTAGCTGAGCTGTCTTTTTTGGCTTTGTAACACTTCAAGGAGATTTTAGAGGCATTTTGTGATTACTGATGCCTTTCCATCCTTAAAAAAAAATAGGCTGAGGATCTTTCAGAATATTCTTTTTCTGGCACTGTAACAGTTACACTTACAGAATAATTATTCTTGGTACTCATACAGTACATTCCATCAGCTTTCATAACAAGTTCAAAGAATTAACAAGCTAGAGGTTAATTTTCAAACTGAGCTTCAGTGACTCAGCAGTACTAAAAAAACACAGTTATTTGTCTGTGTTCTCTGCCTACAGCTTCAGGTACTTAAGTCACTCATATCTGAAAAAGTAAGCTGTAGAGACTTGAGGGAGAGCTGGGAAGAGATCACAGATCTCATGACACTTAGTCATCTTTGCCACAAGACTGTGTTTCATCTTAAGCCTCAACGATATGAGTGAAACATTTTTTTTTTATAGGATGGGAATGCTGTCTTGCTAAAATCCTGGCAGCAGAGTGTGCATAATTGAAAATCCAGGGATCTGAGAGCAGCATTTTCTCTCCCTAATGGCTCATGGCTTGGGAAAATGATTTGCCTTGGGTTTCTACCTCAAGGAAGGAGCACAGAGTGGCAATGACATTGTTAAAATTAATCTGTCTATTCACTGAGTACATTAGTTTTAATTTCAGTTCTGAGATTAATGAACCTCATTTTTGATGCACACACTCATGATTCATTCTGAATGTTTTTGCTGCCTAGATATCCCTATGCTTACCTACCCAGTGTGACCCTATTATTATCAAATGCATTCCCTTTGCAGAAAGAAATCAAACTAGAATGCTGAAATCCTAATTTCACTGATTCTTAATGCCTTGAACCTGGAACATTTCACATTTCCTCTTAAATCAAAAGCACTCTACCTGATTTTATTTGTGTACATTACAGTAAGGTGACTCATGCCCTAGAAATGCCTTTCTCTTGTTTCCATGGACTAGCAACGTGTGGACAGCTCAGTGGAAGAAAAAAAAAAGAATTATCTCTGCAGGGTAGGTGCTTAAAGTTACATTAAAAAAATACCAGTCAGGGAGTGGGAGAGAGGCTGTGGCACTGTGCTGCACATGCACTTGCAGACAGGAGGGAATCAGAAGTGTGAGCCATCACAGGTTTCAGGATAACCCCCAAAAGAAACTCTCCAGAGTATTCTGGCCAATTTACATATTGTGCTACCTGAAATTAAGGGGGAAAAAAAAAAGGCTCTGGTAACTTCACACGTCACTGAAATGAACTCCCTTAGGAGTTTGGCTTGGCTTTTCAGTGGTGTGAAATCTGTTTTCACTTTCTAAACAAAATATTACAACAAAAATAGAAGTGGAGGCAGAAAAAGGTGAGGTTTGTGAGTTCTGAGCTATCCATTTGAATCAGAAGAGTGTACTCAATAGGTTTACTAAAAATATATTTATTAAATCTATTTTGCATTTTTTTAATTTTTGAAGTGTTTATCTACAAAGCAAAATATTTCAAGACTGTTTCTAATTTACCTTTTGAGCTAACTTTAAAGCAGTAGAAAACAATATGCAATAAATTGCTTTCCAATAATAAAATGAGTTTACTGATGTTTACCAGATGCCTGTCTCTGACTAAATTCAAGAGAATCCAGTATAATCAGAGTCTACTATTTGTACTCTAGAGTCCCTTATCAGCTCTCCTAGGGTTACATTACCCTTCTTGATACTCCTCAGACTGCTCCTGATTGTGCCACATGAAACAACAGCAGTGGATAAGAGTCAGTGTCCTGTACAAGGCTTGGTAGTCTCTCGATGACATCCCTGATATGAGCCACCAGTAGGCAGCACACCTCTCTAAAGAGTGCCTCAGGTCTCCAGATGGGTGTTTCCACACCGCTTGTGTTTCTTGTATGAGGGGCCCAAATCCTCTGCAAACGGGATTTGAGGTGTGGCCTCACCAGCGCCCAATACTGGAGAATGGTCTCTGCCCTGGTCCTGCTGGCCACACTGTTGCTGATCCAGGACAGAATGCCACTTGGCCAGCTGGGCACACCCTGGCTCATGTTCAGCTGCTATAGACCGGCATCCCCAGGGCGTTTTCTGCCAGACAGCTTTCCAGCCCCTGCCCCCAGCATATAGCACTGCCTGGGGTTGCTGTGACCCAAGTGCAGGACCTGGCACTTGGTCTTGTTGAACCTCATACAAATGGCCTCAGCCCATCAATCCAACCTGTCCAGATCCTTCTGCAGAGCATTTCTGTCCTCCAGCAGATCAACACTCCTGCCCAACTTGCTATCATCTACAAACTGACTGAGGGTGCACTTGATCCCCTCGTCCAGATCCTTGGTACACCTATTAAATAGGACTGGCTCCAGTACTGAGCCAAATAACAGGTTAGTTCTATTTCATTTATCCTCCATTTGTCAGACCAGCCATTTGACTGGATTGAGTTAGATTAAGATTGGCATTGTCATACATACCTAATGAAAATATTTTCAGTTATTACTGAAACTCCTAAGGTCCAAATTATAACTTTAAGTGACAGAGAAGGAACTGTAGCGTACCATGATTCACTGCTCTGTCTAGCTGAGGACCTGTCCTCTAAATCAGGAGAAAGCAAACACTACTTGCTCTTTCCCAGCCTTCTACTCCACACTGTATTCATCACTGTGATGTTTTACTGTTATCCCCTACATATTGTGTAGCCTTATCAATAATCTATCTTTTTCCTTTCCTTACCCTTTCTTTTTCACCTTCCCCAAAGTTTTGCTAATCCTGACATTTCATCAGGATTTGAGCATATGAACACCATACTTCAGGCTACTGCTTTGCAGAGCTAATGATGCAGCCTTCATGTAGGCAGTGGTTGTTTATCCAGAGTGGGCTCAGTGCACAGCTGGGTTTAGGTTTAGGAAAGACAAAGCCTGTGAGTGCCTCAGGAGTTAGTTTCACAGCATGTTCCCCGCTGGTTTTTTTAGTTCTTTCATATGCAGAGGTCAATACTTTTGTAGAGATTATCCTTTTAAATCAACGTCAGCTGACTTAAACTCAGATCAGCTTACACAAAGTCTGAGGGTATTTGAAGCTGCAGGAGGAATGTGTGTAAGCAGGGAATTTCATGCTGAAAGTTGGCCATTAGTGTAGATCCAGGCTCTGTTAAAGCATTTTGCAGCTTCTTTAGTGTCTACATACAACATGACAGTGGATTTACAACATGCTGTGACAGCCCCTCCAGCAGGACAGTGCCATTAATCTTCAGGCAGACTACTGAGATCAGCACTGATTTCGTGTTTGGATTCCCAAATCCAGGATCCTGTGCCAAGCAGGACCGTGATGGAATAAGCTTGTTCCAGAGCCACAGGCCTTGATCTCAGCCTGGACTCCCCTAACTCTTATTTAATCATAATACTTCTCACACCTCCTCTGCAGGTTGTGATGTGGTGACTGAAGACAAAGTAAAGCATTTAAGCACATGATTAACCTAAGTGCTTGAAGGGAATTGTTAACTTCAGGAGAGCTGCTTATATACTTGGAGTTAAAATGCATTCAAGTGCTTTGCAGTTCAGTTAATTATCATTAAATACCTGCAACACAGAAACGTGGAGATGACATAACCACAGATGTACTGCAGAGTACACCTTTTGGAGCAGTAATAGCAAATCTTGGTTTTAGGTGTACCTTTAAAGTACATATTTCAACATTAAGCTGAGAGGATATTTGACTACTATAGAAGACCACAACAGACTCAACATGCAAAACACGAATACACTTAACTTGCTTCCAAGACTGCTTCCCACAGAATAATTGTAAAATAAATAAGCTAATTGAAATTAAGCAGATGCCGGTAGTTAATTACAGAATATTGAAAACTTTATAACGGAAGGGGCCAGGCATGTGTAAACAACATTTTGTAATGTAAAATAAAATAAAAAATAAAATAAATAAAAATAAAATAAAATAAATAAAATAAAATAAAATAAAATAAAATAAAATAAAATAAAATAAAATAAAATAAAATAAAATAAAATAAAATAAAATGCTGGGTTTGTTATTTTATTTTTTTGCCTGTGAGGTATGGGCAGGAACTGAGGACATTCTCGCAGGCCCCCCTGCCGTTTTTGGGGAGGGGGATGCGGAGGCTGCGGAGGGCTGAGGCCAGCGGCTCCCGCGGGGCAGGAGCGGCCCCTGCCGGCCCCGAGCCGCAGCGCGCCCACGGCCGCGGCTCCCGCCCTCGTCCCGGGGTCACAAACATTTTTTTGTCAGTAGAAGTCCCTAAGTTGGCCGGGACTGTCCCAGGGTCCGGCCCTTCCTTCCTCCCGGTAATGTCGCGGGTGGTAGCAGCGGTGATTTTTTTTCTGTGTATTTGCCTCGCTTATTCCCCTTGAAAAGTACCAAGAAAGAGTTGATGGTTCCCTCACCAGTGCACTGACAACCGTGATTTCCAGGATGGGTTAAATTATGCAGGGAAAGGTAGGAAGGGAGGCTGAGAGGA
Organism: Orthonyx spaldingii; assembly: GCA_013397795.1. NCBI lineage: Eukaryota > Metazoa > Chordata > Aves > Passeriformes > Orthonychidae > Orthonyx > Orthonyx spaldingii. The sequence goes on along the minus strand of VZTJ01004371.1, from coordinate 737,594 downwards.
GATGTGAAATGCAAGACACTTTGCGTGACTTGCATTTTAGTTTCTTGTATTGATTGCTGCGAGATCCAGGGGTGAAAAAAAAAAAGGGAGAAAGAAAAAAGCAGTTGGCAGGTCTCCGACTTAAAATATTTCCAAAATGATTATACGTTTTATTAATCGAGGTTAAAGTAACCTCATTTTGCCAGTATTAATGAAAACATAGGGTGTGTGTTAACTAAAAAATCACTTCAGCATAGCAAATTGAGACGCATTGGAATTCGGGGCAAGCAGTTGTCAGTGCGCGGGTTCCTGGTGCCATCTACTGGGCACATCCCATACTGGAAAGGAACAGAGTTGCCCATCATAGTGTGTTAAGGGCTTAATGTAAAAATACACGAACAGAGCTCTCTGTAGACACTAAAGAGAGAAAGGCGTTTTGGCATGTAAGTACAGCTCAGACCACAAGCATGATTCATGTCAGGAACACCACTCCCAAGCACCTAAAAACCAGAGGTCACCTTGAAAAAGCATATACTGTGCAGAAAAGCCAAATAATTACTTGGGACTATAAAAAAGATATAAACAAAAAACATCAACAACCCACCCACTCCAGCCCCGATCCTAAAGTACAAAAAAAGAAGCCTCAAGGAAACACGGATGCATCACGACTTTGGCTCACAGCATAAGCCACGCAATGCAAGTGCACTGCAGTCAGCAGGGCTTTCTATTCACTTCAGGTTTTGGGCTGGAGTCAGCCTAGCAGTCCTACCTGGCTTTTCTGAGTAAGCTCCTTCACGACTGATGACTTGGAGTCTCTTTTTCAATGACTTTGTTTCAGCACTGCACCAGAACCAGAAAGGATCAACCCCTTAAATAAAGTGAGAGTCCCTGCCTCGGGAGCTCACAGCACACAACATGAATTCAAGGAAGCAGGTCCCTTTAGGACAGAATGTTAGCAGAACTGGCTTTTTGGGTCCTGGACTAATAAAACCCCACATTATTCTGCAAATTAAGCAGTCTTTTGTGAGCTACAATTCTGGTTTTCAGCCCCCTTCTAAGTTTCTTTGATCTGCTACAAAGCAAAGCTACCATGCCGTTTAAATTAATTTATCTTCCATTGCATCACATGAAGAGTACACATATGGTAATTTCCTCTATCCTTCCCCTTCTCCATCTCTCTCTCTCTCTCTCCCCCCACACACATCTCCCAAGGCTGTAAACATATAGACAAAGAGACTTTTTTGTTGGTTTCTTTTCAGTGTTGTTTCATTTTAATAGGACCAGTGGGAATTGGCCTCCTTAATGAGAGAAGCATTGAAAGTTTTTGTTTAAATAAATTTTATTCCAAACTGTGAGGAATAGGCAGAACTGGGGAAAAAAATTACAACTCCCTTAAATCTGAACAAAAAGGCTAACCAAAATGGCACACTGATGCAAGGTACTAACCGTTTTATTTGGGTAAATTTGAATGTGTGATTTCCAATAGGGACATATGTATATTTTACAAAACGTTGTCAGTAATTTACAGTTTAAAACAAAATTTTTTTGAAATATGAGACAGGGATTTCTCAATTTTGAAAATATTAATATATTCACAAATTCGAAAATTGCACAGAGCAGTCTAACTTCAGAGGGTAATTTCAACTAACCCATTTCTATGACACATTTAGTACCAAAAAAAATTTCACTTTTTTGATACCAGTTTCTCAAACCACTACAGCTTTTTAGCAACTACTGATTTTTCATCAGATTAGAATAAAAGCAAACCCAGCAAGAAAGCAATTTCGTGAGACCATACTGGATAAATCCAGAAATCCATCTCTGTCCCAAAATATAATCAGTGTTACATAATCTACAATCACCAGAAAAAGATAAATCAGCACCTGTCAACTAATGAGGAAGGGTTATCATTACATTATCCCGTAGTAACAGCTCTTTCTCCTTTCCTCAAAAATCACTTTTTAAAACCTTCTTTAAATGCCTATTTGAAAAGACTGTTGTTATAAAATATAAATTCCCATGCTAAAAAATCTCTTAAGATTCTTTCTCTAGAACCACATTCTAACAAGAAAGCAATAAAACTGCATACTTTATGAGGGATAAAAATACTTTACGTTGGCAGTTAAAAGAAGGGCTTCTTCTGGGTCAGTCATTCTGTTTCTGTTGACACAGCAGAGGCAGCATAAGCAAATATCTGCCAGATGCTTCTGAACCACTGTCACAGGAGAGGAGGACACATTCCCAAATTTTGAAGTTCACAAGAGGTCTGGCCCCAGTCCACGGGTCAGGTGTTTACTGCAAGGAGACCTATCTATTTTGCAACTTTTCTTTCAAGTCAGGCAGCATCATCCTCTACCCTTGATCACACACTTCTAATCTTAGATAAATGTACAAGGGAACCATTCTTCCATACCATTCTCCATTATTTCTCCTCCACTGTTTCCTTTTGCACCCTGATTTAGGTGTGAGCAAGTGAGCCCTGTGAGCTGTGCACCCAGAGCAGGCTAGAAGACCTGCAGTCCACAGCAAGCTTACTATGCTGTATTGCTATAAAATCTCCATCATTCCTGCTCCCACCACCACCACTGGTAACCATGATCCTTCTGGAGGGTGCTCCACAGAATTTTGCTGTTTGCTTAAATATAGCTTTGGACTACAACAGTGCTGTCAGTTCTGACTAAGCGAAATACCCTAGGGGTCTAAAGGAGGGCAGAAACTACAGCCAGTTGAGTGCAAATCTCTCCAGCTGCAAAAAAACTGCTCAGCACCAATCATTTAATCATGCTCAAGTAAAAAAGTGGTCACCCTGAGTTTGCCTGAATGCATATGTGAACCAAGTTTGTTTTGACTGAAATTTTCTTTCTAAGCACAGCAGTGGTCTCCTGTCTGTATTAAGTTTTTAGGAGCTTCTCTTGACTTCTTTTACTTTCTTCAGCTTCCCAGCTAAAATGCTGAGATAACTGCCCATGTTCCTACTTGCCTGGCACTGTCAGAGGAAGAAGGGAATGATTTAATAACTTAAGGCTACAGAAATGTTTTCAGCCAAAACAACAATCAAATTCCAAAGTTCTCTGAGATTTGATTCATGGTGTTTACAAAGCTATGGTTCTGTGACCTCCACTTGTCATTGCAATCGTAAATAACTGGTTGTCTCACTCTCTTCTTTTTTGTTTTCCATTATCCACCCTCTGTCTCTTACTTCACCCTTAAATCATACGTTCTAAGGAACACAGACCATCTTTTCACAATAATCAACAGTGCAAGACTATGTGTGAGCTAGTACGTGCTTCTCTAATACAAGTAATGACTCCTTAGAACAGCAACAGTGAGTGGAAACTGAAATACCCCTTCTGTGCCTCCCCTGTGAACAGTTAACATCAGGTCACTGTGGTTTGAGCTGCACAAGGTACATGGGCTAAACAGAGACCCAGCAATCCTACAATTGCATTCTAGTGTCCTCTGTTTGTAAACCTTCTGTTTACAAGCAATATTAAGCAGTTTGCAAATGTGATGTTTGTAATTTAACATTTTAGCCACCCTTTTACCAACTTCAAGTGTGAGGTATTTAAGTTTAATGGAACCAAAAGAAATGAATACTGTAAGAAAAGCATAATCTCAAAATAAGTTATGCTCTGATATTGAAGGAGGTACCATATGTGAAGGAAAAAATCCCTATCATTGCATATCATTACAACCAAATGTAAGAAAATCCAAAGTTTTCGGTATAACCAATCATAGAAAGTTCAAGAAAAATTTTCATTTTGACCAGTTTTGCTCACAATTGGTTATATAACCAATATATTGGTAGGATAGAGAGATTTCAGACAGAAAGAAGTTGTTCAAATCTTCTATGGGACTATATAAAGAGCATTAATCAGATTTTGTTTTAATAAGCCAAATTACACAAAAATAAAAAGGGAGAGGGGAATGCAAAAGCCACTTAAATGAAAATTACAGTCAGCATTAGTTTTAAAGTTAAGCTACTGGCAAACATCCATATCTAATAAAAGCAACTTTGCCAACACTCCCCACCAAGAACTTTCTTTCCCTCCCCCAATATCCCCATGGCTTAAAAAGTAGCCATGACAATTCTTAAGCATATTGTATAGCTAAAATATAAGACACTAGTTAATGAACTATGTACCCCTGGATCTGAATGGGAAAGTATGTCACATATGCTTAGATAACATCAGAAATAGAAAAGTCATGGGAAAGGAACTGAGAAACTACATTAGCCTAAGAAATCTAAGATAAAAATCTAGCCCAGACCTCTGAGGGCACAGGTCTTTGAGGCCTTTCACATGACCAAATTATTTCATCATTTGCAGTGTTCAGGGGCAATTTAGTCTGTGACTGCTTACTTAGTAAATGGCTTCCTTTTTTTAGGCCCATTTCACCTTGCTGAAAATGCTGCTATTCTGCACTAAGTACTGTTTAGACATGTGGGGAAAGGTGGTAGAGGTTTGAATATTTCTGATCTATATAATCTCAAAGGAAGTGGATGACCTCAGCAGCTGAGATCCTGTGCTGGCCTCTATCTATTGGTCTGTGGTTTTGATAATTTCTACACAGAATTTCAAGACAGGAGGTTTAAGTAACACTCTTTCATTGGGCTTTTCCTTTTGGCTTACCAGAGACCACATCCCAACCTCATTACCATGTAAGCTGGGCTCATGTGAACCCAAAGGCTATTTCTGGAGGGACGGAACAAGCATAAAGTAGAGGGGATGGTAAACTTTAAGTACAGAGTTAGGGTGAGGAAAAACCCCACTGCAACACCTGGTGTCTGCAAAGACCATACCTATGCTAAGGACATTGGATGAACATAGCTTGTGAAGAAAACAAGAAGTTATTGTACTTTCAAAGAACTTGTAACAAGAAGTTATTGTACTTTCAAAGAACTTGTGCTTAAGAACATAATATTTGATTACTTACCAGGTACCAGCATTTGTGTCTGTCTTGTCTACAGTTTGCTTTTGGGTACTTTTGATATGTAATACATGTTGTTAACTCTGTTATTTTGTATATATATCCCCAATTATGCTGAAAGATTCATGGATTTTAACAATGAAAAATAAGCCCTCTAAATTCAGTATTGCTGTGCAACAGGCCAGTGGTAAGCAGATAAAAAGGAATATAAGGAATGGCTGGGAGAATACTGAACCAGAGCAGATGTGCAAATTTCACATTAATAAGAAAAATTAAAGAATTTCAGAGATGAATATGTAAAATGAAAATTCATCTTCTATTTTAATTATTTTAACAATTAAATAACTCTCCATGTGATCTGCTTTTTTCATATGGTTGAAACATGCAAATCTAGAATTAAAATTACATTCTAAAATATATATTTATTTCAGAGAACACCCAGGCAAATCTGGTTTCTCTTTTTCTCTTATGTACCTTTTCATGCATCTTTTTCCTGTGTTGATCTTTCAGGGTCTGAATCTGCATGGCCAACATCAGTTGAACTTTTGTTGCTGGCTCCACCTGGAGCAGGTTAAGACTCAAAACTCCATCTGTCTGCAACTGTCCTGATACCTGTATCTCTTCTCTTTGCCAAGGATCTGAACGGAAACAATACCTTCACATGAAAGGTGCTTTACTCAAAAAAGTGAATCTTGGAGAACCACCATCAGCCCTGGGATGAAACAATCCTTTATTCTGACTTTGCTATTACGCAAATAATTTAATAGATTTCTAACCTTTACAGGTAGAGTATGTAAATTGCACCTCCTTACAAACAGGGTTACCTCGCCTTCATTCCCTCAACTAAGCAAGAAATAAATGGCACAATAAGAAATGTGAGAATGTCAGTTTGTTTGCGTATACTATGGTATCCTCTTTGTAGTACATGCAGGTTAGGTTAACCAGTCAGGAGTTCTCTTCATTATAGTTTAAATACTTACTTGATTTATGTATAATGTAAGGAAAACACAAAAGAAGGCTTTTAATAGCCATTAATCAAGCCAGGCCAAAAATTAAGGCTAAGTTAAAAGCTGAAAGGCTTTTGCAGGTACAGAAACTCTGGTATATAGCATGGTAAGAAGTTAGCGCATCTGCAGCAACAAGCAGATAAATGTTTTTGCCTCTACAGCTCATTCTAAGAGTCCCTTGTTTCTGCTGTCACAGATTGAATATATTCGAGTACCTAAGCACAGTTTTGTGGGTGGAACTCCATCTACTCTGGGCAATTTTAACAGCACAGCTATTCCAGTCACACATCATGATTCATCACATTCCTCCTGGCAAAAGACTGTACTCCAGCTAGAAAAATGCTGCCAAGAGGTTTTGTTTAATTTGTGACAAAGAGAAAAGAAACCACACAAAAGTTAAAGTAAATTCTTCAGGAAATATTAAAAGGAAGGTGAAAAACTCTGAAAGTAGCCTGAAATACCCCTCCCCTCAATGCACAAAACTGCTGACTTTCATTGCACAGTTCTTGTGGATGCTAGTAAGTTATGCCTTGGTTTGCTCTTGCTCAAAATTCAGCACATCAACATGGTCAAGTTATGGTCAGCATTATCTAAACCTCGACATCATTCAAACAGAACATATCCAGGATTGTGTAGGAATGCCTCACCCTTTTACCAGCACCAGATAAATATCAACTCCTATTTATTCCCCAGTCTCTTACTTCAACACACAAGGATGTAATTCATACCCTATGTGACTTTGAAAGACTAAGGTGTTTCTGAAATCTTAAGGCAGTGAAAATAGAATAAACTGAGTTTTGCTAGAGCGGAACTGGATAAAAAGAGAGGTGATCTTCAAACGGTGATAATGTACCTTAACTACATTCATCTTTGTACCCTCCTACTGTTAGATTGTATATACTTCAGGCACTGAAGATAAAAGATTTTAACTTGCATACACAAATGGCTAGGTAAACTACACATTTTGTCAACTATTAGGACTTTTAAATAGCAGGGACGAGAGCTCCCAAAGGCACTGCTGACAACATCATGCAAGTCATCTAGTAATCATGACCCAGCCTACAAGACACACAAAGAAAACTTTTGTATATGAAACATCATTTCAGAATTTCACAAGACCAGAAAGCTCTCAGTGTTTCAAAAAGAGATTAAATGTTAACTCCATTCGTCTCTTTTGTCTGAAATTCACTCTTTCTATGAAATTCAACACCACACAAAGAGCCAGAATCAGGATTAAGGACCTCATAAACCCCATTTAATTCCTTAAAAAGGCTTCTGTGCAGAAATGAATTCCAGTCTCTGAGAAAAGTTGTACTATTCACAAAAGCGGGAAGGAGAGGGGGTTTTAGAATTACTATGAAAACTCGGTCCTCCAGGAAATTTTTAAAACTTTTTTTGGAAACATACTTCTTCTAAATGGAGATGTATGTTCTTTAAAATAGGCATTAAAATGGAATCTTAAAATGTTTTCTCTTAAAAAATTTTAACTATTAAGGTCAATTTCTCTGTTGCTACTGACTACAGAGTGATAGCAACAAAATTACAAGAATCATGTCAAAGTCAGCCAGCAGCTACAAGGGCTTTTGGGCAGGCTTACCATTTGCAGGGATTCCCCCTAAAATTAGGGAAATGGTCTTGCATTGACAAGAAATAGGAGGCAGAGGAATGCATGATAGTGAGTTCCCTGTAATATGCTCTTCATGAACCCTGCAGGAGGTTGAATTCAATGAAGACAGAAGGAAAGAATAAAAGAACAAAAAAAATTGAGACGAAGATTACTTTATATTCCATTTCTACACTTTAGGTATAATCTTACCAGGGAACCTTCCTATGAGTCCTAGCAGCTCTTTCTGGTGATAAAACTGTTATTGTGTGGTTAATTTATGTCTCTATTTAATGCATTACATAAATGGACTGGCAGTGTGTTTGGTTAAGGGACAGGGAGTCCCTGGTGACATAAGCTGGTGACCAGTAAAAAGTCCTATCTAAGGAACTGCAATGCTGAAAATTTATTTCAAAAGCATTAAAGCTCATTGTCATGGGTGCCACTGCCTAAACCTCTTGTCAAACTCAGAGGTGGCTTGCCACTTCTGCTCTAAGAAACTTTGAGCTATTCCAATCTGTCAGAGAGAAAAAACAACTTTGGTGGCTGTGCCAGTTCCAGTCAGGCTGAACCTCATCATATGTTTAAAAGTTAAAAAGAGCTTTTTAAGTTGGTTTTTTGTTTCTTTGGGTTTTTTTTTTTTTTCTTTTTTTCCAGTTGGGGTAAATTCCAACACTACTATTTGGGCATGAGCCAGCCTAATGCTCAGTATGCCTGGGAGTCATGGGGAGTTTGCAAATGCTGCACTGCCGCAGGAAACAGTCCCTGGGAACTGCAGGCTCTGAGCTTCCCATTGCTTACCTTAGGGAAAGGAGAATACCCCAGGCAGGAAGGGTCTGTTTTGTGGAAGGAATGTTCATATAACCCTGTCCATCACTGGACCCCAGAAGAGCTAAAGCTCCAGATAAACTGTAATGTGAACAACAGCAACAGCCAGACAACTAACAGACCAGTTGGAAAGCAGCAGAGCAAATACTCAGTGGCTAAACAGCCAACAACAGAAAGGGCTACTCGGCACTGCTACTTAGGTTTCAATATAATACTGTTTCTATAAATAGTTTCTCTATTATTTAAAATCACATTGGACTGGAATATCCCAGTAAAATATAAAACTCTGTACTGGGGAGATGCTGTTGCCATCACATGGCATAGTAACTGCGCAAACTCAGGAAAAACGCTATGGTACACAAGAAAATCAACTACATTTATTTTCTATGAGACAAATGAGTTTGCTTAATGTGTAGGAAACATAGTAAGATATTTAGAGAGGAGTTTTGAGGAAAATTAGTCTGTTTGGTAAACTTCTGCCACTTGACTGAATTCTACTGCTAAAATCTAAGGACGTACATGATCCTGTGCTGTAGACTGCCCTGGGACTGGGGCTCACCTAAAAAATCAGGATATAAGCATTGTGAATAGCAAAAACTTTTTGCTCTCCTTCAGAAGCCAGTATTCGTAACTGAAACTCTTAATGTCATTGAAGTAGGAAAAAAAGTGTATTTCCTATATATTTTCTTCGGTTGCATACAATATTGTCATTGTAATTACGTTATTTCCGTCGTTGTACTACAGGAGTAAAACTATCTGGATTCCTTCACGCCTTTTGTCACAAGGTGGCGACGTTGGAAGCAAGAAATGTGATGGAGACCAGGGACAGAGCACCACTCTGAAATGTCAACTTCCACCATACTTTAGAGGAAATAATAAATCATGGGCAAACTCTGATCGGTTTATTTATGTGAAAATTCACGTACTGACTTGAAATTTAAAGCAATTATAAGAAATGTCATCCCAGGACTATAAATCCCTTAATGCAATATAATCCTTGAATTATAACCATTATAAGCCTTTCAATATAAATATTTTGGTGGGAATTCAATCCACCTGTGCACACCTCTTCACCATATCAAATTCATTATGCAAATAAGAAGAGAAATAATTGTCTTTCCTTTCCAGGGTGTCTCTCCTTGTGGTTTTGTTAGCAGCTATTTTTAAAGAAATATATGGAAGCAATTACAAGATCTTGTTAAAACAGTACAAAAATATGTCAGCAGAATGAGTTCCAAGGTAACAGCAGTTTTCTGCCACAGACCAAGCAAAGTAGAGAAAATTTAAGACGTGAATCTTGTTATTAAAATGGATCTGTAAGCTTATTAGCTTTGAACAGAATCCAGCATCCTAGTCAGACACTTAATGCAGTAAATCAGCAGAAGCTCATTATTCACAGAGCCATTGCATTGTTAAGGCTGGAAAAGACCTTTAAGATCGTCAAGCTAAACCACCGGCCCAGCACAAACACTGTGTTCACCACTGAAACCTATTTTCAAGCACTATATCCACACGTCTTTTGAATACCTCCAGGGACGATGACTGCACCACTTCCCTGGGCAGCCTGTTCCAATGCTTGATCATCCTTTCAAGGAAGAAATTTTCCCTCGTGTACCTAAACCTCCCCTGGCGCAACTGGAGGTCATTTCCTCTTGTCCTATCTTTGCCACGCCCTCCTTTCAGGCAGTTGTGGAGAAGGATAACTCCCCGCCGCCCCCGAGCCTATTTTTCTCCAGGTTAAACATCCCCAGCCCCCTCAGCCACCAGTCACAAACCCACCGGGTTTGTTCCCAGGGCTACTGTGGAAGCTGCTGTTGCGGGGGGCGCCTCAGACCAGCGGCGGCCCCTGCCAGCCCCGCTAGGGAGGTGCCGTACCTCACAAGCCCATGCAGACTTTTCTCGGGAATGCACCTAGCATGGGCACAAACAACTAAACCACCACACGATAGCACCGCCTGGGACCTCCGGGTGAGGCACCGCAAGGGCGCCGAGGCGGGACTCGAACCAGGTACCTCTGGTTCACCAAGCACTGAGCGCCACCTCAAACACAACTCTCCTCCCGACCCCCACCGCGGCGTGACAGTACTTCCGTAAACATCGCGGCGGGATGAGTGACAGGCGCGACGGCCAATCGCGACGCGCAGGGCTGTGGAGGGGGCGGGACCCCGCCCTCGGCGGCTGCGGCGGCGCGCGGCGGGAAACGGCGGG
>VZTJ01004371.1:706262-726978 GCA_013397795.1 Orthonyx spaldingii | reverse complement strand
ACAGCGGCCCCGGAGGCGGCGATGGCAGCGGTAGCGGCGCCCCAGACCTGATTCCTTCAGTTCAGCCGCGCTGGGCGCGGGCGCTTCTGCCTGTCTTGAATAAGGTGTAGCCTCTCGAGGAGTTACTGTGCGCACTGAGTTTTGTCTGGTGCTGGTTTCCGCGTGTGTCTCTTAATGGTACTGCTAAGTCATAAGCGTATGGAGCAAAATATGTATGCTCATGTACTTTTTTTTTTCCCTTTGAATGGCACAATGTAATAAGTTTTACCTGTTTGTATTTTGGTGTGTTGCTACAGCATTCCGATGGGGCTAAAACCAGCTGTCAGAAGATACGAAACGAGAAGTAAGGCAGCAGGGACAGAACTGCCATCATCCAAATCCCGAGTCGATTGGAGACGCACTAGAAGGGAGCTCATACTACTTGACAGCAATGACGAATCCACAGCCACCTCTGAGGAGGAGTCTACCACATCAGAAAGTGAAATAGATGAAAAAGATGAAACCGCTGTGAAGAACAGTCTTTCACATCAGGAGGAGAAAGACCACAGTGGGGAAGTAACAGAAGATGGTGACGATGACTGCATTGTGCCTGGGAAGCGTAAGAGGTTGAGCACCTCTGTCATGTATGACAGCGACGAAAGTGAGGACAGTGACATACTTGTTAGGAAGGTTTCTGCAAAACGCCGCTGCATAATGGATGACGATGAGAGTTCTGAAGAACAGCGGCGTGATAAAACATGCCCTGCAGAGAATGTTGCTACTAATAGGAAACAGCAAGTGCTTGCAAAATTGAAAGAACTTGCAAGACAAAGTACAGCTCGGAGATCCTGCAGCAGTGCAAATTGTGAGGTCTGGGTTTTACCTTTGAAATTTAATTGGAGTAAATATTTAATGTGAGGAAAGGTTAAGAGATACAAATCAGTGGGAATTTTTGGGCTTGAATGCATGGCAAATGAGTAGTTCTGTAATATTTTAATAGTCACATTAATTAGATAACAATATTGAGTACTGAAAACCTATCAAATTATTTTTATCAGGAAGCAGAATACCTGTTGAAGTAACTTGGAGGTCTCACATTAGCTTAATTCCTAGAACTGAAGAGAGGTACATGGAAATAGCTAATTTAAAGCTGAATGTAATTGTCATCTAGTACAGAATGATGTATTTTTTGAAAATGTGTGCTTCCTTGTTAATTGAACAAATGGTGTTATTAGATGGTCAAAAACCTTAGCTGGTGTACATAGTATTTTGTCTGTGCAAATACTGAAAATTCTTGTGTTTGAAGTACTTTTTAAAATTTAATTAGGATTCTAATAGTGAAGCAGAAACAGAAGAGGAACCACTCTGTCAGTTGCCCCTCACACCATCAGAAGGTAGTGAAACTGACAGTGACAGCATGAAAGATTTTATAGTAGAGGAAGAGGAAGACAACAATGATGATGATGATGATGACAACACAGAGCATGTGAAGAGTGAGAATCAGCCACATCAAAAGCAACCGAATCCATCAAACAGCGAGCTGCTGGCACACTACATCCCACAGTGTAAGATCAAAATTAGTGCTAATTCTTCATTTATAACTTGCTCCTAGTACTGTAATAAAAATTAATGGACTAAATATAAATGCTAAGGAATAGGATACGATATTTAAAAGCAGATATGTAAAACGCTTCAATTTATTGTGAAAGCATTCTGATTTCCACAGTAAACTTCTACAGTTTTTCAGTAGCTAATTAAAGAGAGGGTAAAAATTGGGGGGGGAGAAAGGGCAACCTTATTGCACACATTTTTTTTTAAGTTGGTCTGATTTAGGATGAAGTAGGCTGCCTATGATGCATTCATTCCTGTGGAGACCTGAAATCGTCATCCTCCATCCTACGATCTTGTGGTTTATGCTAAGAGCAGCTATGTTAATCTGTCCAAAATCTGTTCTCGCCATGAGTTTGAGGCTTGGGATTTTATTTTTTGGATTTTTTCGGTTGGTTTTTTTGGGGATTTTTTAATGTGTTTTTATTCCATGGTGGTAAGACTTGGGACCAGAGGTCTGGAGAGGTTTCTGACTTCATTGGCCAATCTTGGCTAAATTACACAGAGCAAGAAAACTCTTCAAGTTGTTCTCTTATAAAAACCAGTTTCTATAGGAGCAAGTTGTTTTTTTATAAAAACCAGCTTCTATAGTAGCAGAATGGAGCAGAGAGATTTGAAACAGAACTTTATGCGAGTTATTTTCCTCCATATGTTGTTGTTCCGAAGCAGGTATGTAGTGAGTGGACAGTCAGTGCTAGTGTAGGTAGTCACAAGCATTTGTGGTGTTTCTTCCCCAGTGAAGACCTCAGCAGAATTGTATTTGATAGAAATAGAAAACCGAATGAAGCACAAGCAAAAAACCCGTGACCACAACATAAGGCTGGCCTTCACTGATTTACATTATTTTCTGCTATTCATAGAACAAATTATTCTCTTCTCTTAGTGTTTGTAGCTCTTACTGTGGAAAATTTTTGCTGGAAGCACATGTGACTTGAGAATGCTAAAGTTCTGTAGGATCATTGGGATGAGAAGCACAATTTAAAGGCAAAATCCTATGGGTGTGAATGTTGTGCATTTAAATTATTTCTAAATCTATATTTAAATAACTTTAAAATTCTAAATTTACAATACCAGAGAAAAAGAATTCATCTTGCAGGACTTCTGACATTGCTTACTGGTTTTTTGGACTTTTTTCCTTCTCTTGGTAAATTTTAGTTGTATTGCTTTCTTCCCAGTATCTCGCTGTGATCATTATGTACACTTCAAAAGAATAGTAAAGGCTTTCCTCATAAATGCGATTGATGACACTTTTCTGAGCTCATTATATGGTAAGTAAATTGCATTAAATAATACAATAATGCATTCAAAGTTATACAAAGCCATTTATTATAGGGAAATATGTTTCTCCTGATTAGAATATATAACTGAGGGTCCTGAAATCTGTGGTTTTCCTGCTATCTGACTTTGGTGGGAGAGGGCAGAGGGAACTCTATCTGAAAATGATACAGTAATCTTGGAAAAATGTTAGACTTAATTCTTAAGCACAGAAGGCTTAAAATGCCTTCTTGAGATGTAGGAATGTGTTTCTGTGTTACTAATCAGTAGTAGGCTTTCCAGCATGAAAACCAAATTAGTTTCAAAGCAGGTATCTCAATGAAAATATTGCAAGGTCAGCTGGTTTGTCAAAATCCCTTGTGCTTCACAGCTTTTTTTTTTCTTAGGAGTTTGATAGATAATAAATGATTTGAGTTATACAGATGACTCTAGATCAGATTTTTTTCCCTTTTTTTTTTAACATTTCAGATAAACTTCAGCTGCAGTCAGTACTTGTCTTACTCTTTCTGAGGAAGTACTTTTTGGCATTTGGCCTAGTGGGGCTGAATGACAGCCTCACACATAGTTTCATAATCACTGTGAAGATGGGATTAAGGAGAGGACTCTCAGTGTCAGATGGTGGAAGGAGTCAGTCAAGTGCTAAAGAGTGGAGGTTTTGGTGCCATCAGGAACTAAGAGCGAATGGAGAAACTGAAGTACGCCACAGACCTCAGAATAAAGGCTGTATACTCTTGGAGCTAAAAATGTCTTTCATCTACCACTGCTAGTTCTTTCAGGTGTTAGGTTTGTTTTGTTTCAACAAGTGAAAACAAGCTTATGAAAGTAATAAGTAAACACTGCCAGATTAATGTTGTAATAGCTTCCTTCTATGTCAAATGCTATCTGCTCAATAAAATGTAACAACTTACTGCCAAGTTGCTGGAAGTAAATGAGCTCTGCGGGTGAGCTGGAGGTTGTTCATGAACACTGCATGAACATAGCCTAGCATTATAAAAATGTATTTTTATAATGTAGAATGGATTGTTCTGAGTTAATGGAAGTGAATCTCTTAATTAGTTTTTAATCCAGAACAGCTACGATAGTATTGGAGTTCATACTTGCTTTTTATTGGGAGGGATTTTGTTCTGTGGTCTAGCACAGCCTCTTCAAGCTCATACTGCAAATGTATATGTAAAGTGAATATGGAAAAACACTTAATTGCAATTATGGTGGCTATAATGACAATTAACTACTTTTATATAGAAAGCTAGATAGCCAGTGGTCCTTCTCAGCTCTGCTTTTTTTTGGATGACAGCTTTGCTAGAAGACATGGGAAGGTGGCTGAATTCACTTTTATGTCTGTACACACTGAAGTTCCAGGACTGTGTGCATTGGCCTGCATCTAGGGAAGTCCTGTTTAATTCCCATGCATTTGGGAAACAGTAGTGAAATAGTGGTAGTTTTACTCATCCTCATACTTTCTTATTTACTTTGCTTGAGTAAGTATTTGGAAGTACTTACGCTGCCTAACTCAAGGCATCTGACTATGCTGCTGAAGTAAAGGGCGGTTTCTCTGTGCTCTTTGTAAGTGACAAAGAGAGTTGTCAAAATTTCTGCTCTGAAGTAGCTCAGAGCAGTTTGTTTTCATGGATTTCAACCACTTCCCTTATACATTATGAACAACTGAAACAGATGAGTCAAAAAGCAAGGCATTCCTCCACACGCCTCCTCCTTTTCCATTCTTTAAATGGGATTGAGTGAATGGATCTCCATTTTGGATGAGAGCTTTTCACCTGATTGCAGAGTTTATTCATGTACCCCTTTTCAAATAATAAAACATATCCCTTTATCAAGATATATGGATTGCATGGATCACGTTTATGGATAACAGTAGCAAATGTATTGAATAATAGCTTAGTAAAATCATTCATAGTTCTTCATATGCAGAAGCGTAATGTCCTTGAAAATTTTATCTAAAAAACACTTGTGCAACATAGGATGGTCAGCAAATTAGTAATGATTCTCACTGAACAGATGGAACGAGACAAAAGAAGTATGCACAAGATATGCTGCTCTCACTCCATTATTTGGACAACCGCTTCATTCAGCCGCGTCTTGAGAACTTAATCTGTAGAAGTCGCTGGAAGGATCGATACAAGGTATGTAGATTCTACTTTTAAATACTGAAATGACATCCAAATCATTTTAATGCTGTAATTCTCTGTAAAGGTGCAACAATCACTGTACTTATATAAGCTTTTTAATAGAAACTATTCTTCTGTAACTTAAATAATTTGTTTTGATGCTTATATAAATATCAGAAATATTTTACATGTTTATAACTAGATAAACATTCAGGTAGCAGAGGAGAATCTGTTCTCGGCTACCTGAATGTGTCTCTTGTTAACTTGCAGATGACCTTTTGAGGATTTTTTTTGTCACTTGCTAAATGTTATAACAAAATTTCTTCCTCCTCCCACAAGAAAGTAAACTAGTATGTTCATCATGAACCTTCTACTACTACTATAAAAAATTAAGTCAGTATAGAGTAATTAGTCATTGTATGTATATTACTACAAGAGTATTAGTGTGATAGGTGTGATGATCTTATAATCACTATAATAACAGAGACTTGAATCTCTTTCATTTCTCTTGGACTAATTTTGTGTGAGTACAGAGTACTCAGCAGCCTGTTCGAGGCATTGTTCAGTTTACAGCAATCCTTCGATGTTATTTGGAATCTGTTTTTCAGGAGCGTGTGGATTGTTACCCAGATGTTCGCATAAGCTTGAAAAGTACAAAAAATATGTCTTGTCAGGCCTGTGAATTGAAGCGGTGTTGTAAGTTCAATGTGTTGCTCTCTGGAAGGCTTTATAATAGTAAAACTTTGGAAGTGGATGACTTCATGTCAGATGATAAACAGGTAATTTTAAACCAGCACTCTATTTTTAAGCTCTATGTCATATTACAGAAAATCACCTATCAACACATCTAATGTCTATAATTCTAGATTCAAGTGTTAGGCTATTGTTTTTCCATGTCTAAACCCTATTAATTTTTAACTATGAGGAATGATTTGCAGTTTGAAGGAGTATAGCCTTGGATTTAGCTACGCATTACGAAGGAAGTTTCTATAAAACTTTCAAACATGAATGGAGGCATTCCCCTCCCCTTCTCCCTTTTCTATATGTTAGGAAAGGGATAATGAAAGTTATCCTCAAATACATCCAACTTTTATCAAGAAAATAAATCTGATGTTTTTCTATGACCTTTGGTTTTGCCTGCATCACAATAACCCCTGTGCTGTTTCCTCCCCACTTCTGCCCCTTAATGAAAAAGCCCTTTACCTTTGTATGTGCCTATAATGCCCTTATGACTTTCCAAGCAGGAATCTTGTATTGATTAGCTGTGAGAAACATTGTAAAAGTAAGTTTCTGTATGATGGACAATTATCACCATTGAATGATTGTGTTTTCTATTTTGTTGCAAGTAAGGTTTGTTCTACCTTCGGTGGCTAGGTTTGCCAATTCTGTACCTGCTCTGCCTCTAGCACTTAGAGGGTCTACGTGCACTGCAATAGTTCTTGTTTGCTCTAGGCTTAAACACTGAGTGAAACAGTGCAATGGTCATCCTAATAGTCCAAGTGCGACCTTGTCAGAATTTACTGCTTCATTCTTCAGATTTTTTCCCACATCTGCTATTTCCCACGTAGCTATTCACTTAGGACAAAATATCTTGGCATCTCAGATGCACTGGCACTTGAAGTTGCTGATCTCCTTTCAAGAAAACTTGTTCCTACCTACATCAATACATTTTATTAGAGCCTTTTCCCCATTACTGCATTATCAGAACTACTTGTCCAAACCAGAGAACACTTCCATTTAGTTAGTCTTGCCTCTATTTCTCCCTCAGTTGTCACTTGTAGAACATTTTGGATTAAATTATATTTTTTTTACAAAAAGGCACCTTTCATGTTGTTATGTAATGTTTCTTTAGGCAGTCATTTTAGGTGACTTGAGAAGTCACCTAAAATCATTTAATAATAGCCTAATATAATTTTATTTCACAGCTGAGCCTTCTGAAAACCTTGACTCTTAAGAACCTGGGTATTTCTAATATTTAGATATCTTCCCTTCAAATTTACAGCTACACATAATTGCTATGATTAGGTATGCACATGACCTTCTTCAGTAATGCAATTCATGGCCGCTTATGATAAATTCAAAGCACATAATTTGTCAAAAATAAAATATTGCTGGAGTTGTTTACCAAGCTGATATCCAAGTTCTGCCTTTCTTCCCTTTCAGGAGACACAGATGGTATTTTATTTGTGAGTGTAAAAGAATTTTTGAATACAGCTGAAGTTCCTTGCAGTGTTTGTTGAAAATAAAGTTCCAGAACAAGGGTTTTTTCAGTATATTTGGTAATGAGGTATAATAGGATTTCTTAAGTAAAAATAAAGTGAAACCCTTGTCAAACGTGGAGTATACCTTACTGAAGCTCAAGCCTGTATTGTTTGGATGTTTGCAAATTCTTTAACTTACAGATTTGAGAGGTGTCACTATGATTATCATTTTGTGGTCCTACAGGGCTCTGCATGTAATGCAGGAGCTTGAAAATCTGTGCCAGAGTTTTTCTTGCATTACAGACCCTTCTGAGCAGCAGTTGCTGATACTCTGTTTTGAAAAGTATGTATGTGCACGATAGTCAAGAAAGCTAGGCTTTTCCAGCAATGCTTTTCCCCCTTTAATTCTGTTTATTGCAGGAAAACAGTAGGTCCTCTGCAATCATCCCAGCACTGATACTGCAGTCAGTCATACAGTCATTCTTCCTTACATACAGATCACTAATTTAAAAATACTCAGTTTTTCATGGGAAATGTGTGCTTTACTTAACCAGAAATAATTAGTGAACTAGCACAAGAATTTAATCTTTACTCAACTTCCAACTTAACTGTGGAAATAACAATAGCAGTTCCCTCACTGCTGACCAAATGTTGTCCTGCATAAAGTGTTGGCTATTTTTCACTTTGGAAAAAACTTGAAATACCCTACAGAATATTGAACTAACTTGCTAGTTCATTTTTGTCCTCTCTAGCTCAGCAGTACAAAATGAGAGCCTTTTTTACCCTGTGTATGCCAGCATCTGGGGACGTGTCTCCTACGTGCCTGCTCAGTATAGCTCAGTGGCTGTTAAGGAGACTCAGGAGAGAGAGTAATTGAGCACTTTCCAGTCAGTTCTGATAGTGTCTTGTAATGCAACATTTGTGTTCTTATGGTGACCCACAATTTAGACTGCTAAAAGTACTGTTCTCAAGTTGTCTTTAAAGCTCGGCTGGCAATGCATTGATCAACTTGTCCTGCCAATTTAGAAAAAAAAATAAAAGGAAAAAAGGATCACAGAGCTACATAAAACTGCCGTTTCACAAAGTTAATTGACTGATAGAGAAGGTAGTTCAGCACTGACAGGTCAAATTGAACGGAAACACATAGTTGGACTATTTTATATAGATTTGTTTGAAAATACCTGAGAAAAGTGGATGTGAAGAGAACAAAAACAGACCTCCAGCCTCCTTCTTCTGCATAAAACTTTCCTTTTTCTCTCATCTCTGAAGTATTCTGCTTTGCCAGTACAAAGAGAAGAGAAACAGCTGTTCCAGTTTTGCTTAGGCTTGCAGTGATTGTTCGCTATGTAGATGCCAATTCTCATTTCCCCAGGGTCAGGGAGAATCGAAAGGTTTAGAGACATAGGTGTCCCCCACACTTTCTTGGTCTTTATTTTACCTGAACTATAAACTGTTTTCTACTCTCAGTCTTGATGTTCTGTTTATAAACATGGTTAGAGGACATGAATTCAGTCACTACATGCTGTGCTATTGTCCAACCGTGCTTCTACATTCCATACAAAGTGATTTAACACAACTTTGGCTGATAGGGCCAGCTTGAGTAGATAAGTTAAGCATTAACACAGAGGGACTGAGAACTGCGAGGGGAAAAAATTAGAATGAGTACAGTACTGAGATTCTTTCCAAAGCTGCATTCTGAAATAGCATTGTATTTTTAGACTATCTTTCTTGCTTAAAAACACAATACATAGTTACATTTCTATGATATTTAGCTGTTTGCCTTTGGCATTTCTCCACCTCGCCCATAAATAAGCTATGAGACTCGCTGCCACAGGATATTTTGGAAGGAAGAAGTAGTATTGGGTCCCAAAATGGATTAGACAGGTTCTTGGGGAAGGTTCTTTCACACTATGGAACATGATATTTGGAATGATACAGATGATCTTAACTCTTGCCTGCCAGAAAATGTGTGGTAATCTTATGATCGTTCTCATGTTTGTGCTGGATCTTATACTAACTACATAAATATCTCCTGCTAACTGTTGTCACAGGGGAAAAAACTGGGCCATCAGTTTGATGCAAGATGGTATCTCCTATTTTATATCACATAATGTTCCTAATGCCACACCTCATTGCTTGGGATACTTGAAAAGTTGTGCAATGCTCTATGAAATGCTGCAGCTCAGTTCTTCATTGCTGCAGTATGTGAAATGGTGCTTCTGGAAATTTGAATTAATCAAGGCTCAGCATTGGTTGGTAGGTCTTGCACTTCAGAAGCACCTGCACCACCAAACACAAGCCTTAGGTTTTCAGTTTTGGGGATACTAGAAAATGGGGCTGTGTATAGGTACAATATGTACATGATCAGTAGAGAATTAAAATATAGTAATAGGCATTTTTAATCTCAAAATGTTTAAATTTTCAGTTAATAACAATTTACTGTAGGTCAGATCAAAAGTTCTTTTTAGTGAGTGTGTCTCTTTTGACTTAACTGATGTTATGCCTGGTGATATCCACTGAGCTGCTGGTTAATATATTTAAGAAATTAAGATATATTCATATAGTTAAGAAAATATATAGCTAGTACATATAATTTTTGTTTACATAATCTTTATAAATACACTTTTCTGTTACTTTCATTGTCAGCAGATAGAGCTAGTGCTAGGTTGCACAAGTAGGTCAGGTGTTTTGGGGAACTGCTCACAGATGCAAACATTTGGTCATGCATTCGGAAAAGCTCCCTGAAAGTGTGGGTTGTAAGCATTAATTAAAACTTAATCTTCTTGTAATTTGAGAGTATTCAGATTATTAGCAATAAAAGGTATCACAGTTGTGGCACAGAAGAAATAATTTTGCAACTTAAAATCTTGTTGATTTTTACATATATATGTATGTGCATGTAATCTAAAACAGCAGTGCAATTGCAGCTTGCATTACTGATATAGAGAACTTTAGCCATTTACATACTTGTTATGTAAAGGTGTGACAAGACATCTGTCCAAAACAATGCTGTCCTTGGAAGATAAGTTGATGAGGATTTTTTTTTTTTTTTCAGAAAAACTAAATCAGTTTCTTTACACATGTATTAATTACATTGATTTTTAGAAAACTTGACTTCCAAAAACCAGTCAGATGTAGATTTCTTACCTGATAGGCTTTGTCTCCATGGTTTGGTGTGGTAATCGGTGCACCTGTGAGTCATTTACAGGGGATAGAATCCACTTCTGACTTGCCATTGTATCTACTGGAACTACTGTTCTTGTAGTAGTGGAACAAAACATACTTGTGTGAAAGTACTGGAACTGTCTGCCCGGGGAGGTGGTGGAGTCACCATCCCTAGATGTGTTTAAAAAAAGATTGAATGTGGCACTCGGTGCCATGGTTTAGTTGAGGTGTTAGGGCATGGGTTGGACTCAATGATCTTGAAGGTCGCTTCCAACCTAGTGATTCTGTGATTCTGTGAAATTCAGGATGTGCTTAAATGCAAGTGAAAATTTACTCTTGCTCCCTCCCTGCACCTTCAATTTCACATACTCTTAGTGAACACTTAGGATGGCCAAAGATTCATTATTCACCAATATATTACTCAGTCTTTTCATGGTAGTGCTGATAGATGAGAACAAATTGATTCTAATACATGCTCTGGTTATGTATTAACAGGCACATTTACCATTTGTTTATCTATAAATACTGCTGTAAAGAAAACTGTGAAATAAGACAGTTCCATCTTTTCTGCGTGGAAATCATAGAAATAAAACTGGTAATAACTGAGAGATGCAGAGGCTTTATTTTCTGCATCATTATGGCTTAGCTATATCTCCCAGACAGTTGCAGATAAACGTTTGTATTGTATAAAACTTCAAGTTCAAATTTTATTTTTTTGAAATTCAGCCTCTCTATTTAGTAAGTAAATGTTTTGAGGCATATGTTTGTATATGTTTATACGTATTTCTTGAAGAAATATT
The DNA here is from genome assembly GCA_013397795.1 of Orthonyx spaldingii. Lineage (NCBI taxonomy): Eukaryota > Metazoa > Chordata > Aves > Passeriformes > Orthonychidae > Orthonyx > Orthonyx spaldingii. Next base: position 715,827 of record VZTJ01004371.1, on the reverse strand, counting down.
GAATATTATTCAGTCTACAAAATGTTAAAACTGGTATTTCATCTCCCTCGGAAGTACTTACATATTAAGCAAAAGTAAGCAAATAATTCCTCTTCCTGTGCTTTCACAATACGTTGTTTGTCTAAAGTGTTAGTGATTTTGTAACAAAGTTGCACCAGGAGATAGGAAAGATACAACCAATTACAAACATGATTGTGTTTGCAAGAAGACTGCACTGATAAGCTGCCATTGCATGGACTTGCTGACTGCCTGCTTGCTCAAAAATCCTTGTGCTGTAGCTGTGAAAACTACATGGGTTTGTGCTAATTTTATGCATGTAGTGTCATTCTGTTTATTTCATTATTCAAAAAAAATTCCTGAACTGACTGGTTAAATCTTACTAGATTAACCCACCGATTCTGTACATTGTAAAGGTAATCATAGTTCTATCAGAGAGAATGATTTATTCTTTCTGGCCTAGGTTTTGAAGGTTGGCGTGGTGTGTGCAAATCGTACAAGAGTTTATCACAACTTGAAGCACTTCAAGTACAAGTTGTACATGCATTGCAGTTCTGTTGCTGAATTGGATGATGTTGAGGATGAACCAGTCAAAGACACTGTAGAGCGGCTTTTCAGCCACTTGGAAGAGAGTGGGTGGATTCAGGAGGTATGACTGGGTTATTTCCTGTATCCTTTTCCAAGCAGATAAAAGTAAGTTCAGATAAAATGTCTGATTTCATGGATCAGTTCTGAATTACTGCCTTCAACAATACAACTCAGCTCAACCATTCCCCCATTTCTGCTGACCCAGTGTTTCAAACAGTGTGGTGCTGCTGTGCTCTCACAGAGTTTGCATCAGCTTTTAACATGAAGCTTTTTGACAGCTGCGTGATCTCTGGGCTGTGGTGGGCAGGCTCCTGTTACATTTGAAAGCAGCAATACATCAAACTTGAGCTGTAACTTAGATGGGAAAGATGTACATGAGGCACAGCAAGAATTTTTTAGAATTCTGTTTACACTGAAGTACTTCGAATTATTCAGAACCACTTCATGAACGATTATAAGACAATTTGTAGCACAATTGCATTTAGTATGCTTTCAGATATAGCTTCTAAATTGTTATTGACATGCTTGGCCATGTGCTGAACAAGAAAAAGCAGTCTTTACATAATATAGTTATTAAATATTGATAAATTACGCAAATTTTATTTCATTCGCAGAGATACAATGATCTTGAAGATTACATGGAAGATGCAGACAGTTTCCAAGAAGAGAAAATTGATTAAGAGGTCATGTAGCTCTTTGAAAGACATCTTAAAAAATGTAAATGGCCTACTTTCATCTGCATGCACTCTATATCTGCCTGGACTTCAAGATTTCTGTTTAGGCTGTTACACCTAAATTCATATGCCTTTAAACTACTGTTTGATAATGTCCTGTATCTTTTTTTCTCATCTGTGTCAATATAAACCCAAAGTTTTACCATATCAGTCCTTCCATTCTTACTGCATTAATCACTTTAAGTTTCCTGCTGTTAGAAATATCAATTCAATATCTATTTACTTGTGAAATAAAACTTCCACGTATTTATATTGAGCTGCATTATAGGGAATGTAGGAGATGCTGAGATCTTTTGAAGTGGGTATATTTGGAAAGGTAAGGCTTTGTTATACAAGAACTTAGGACTTGCATCTTACCTTCCTTATTGCTCATTATATGCAAGTAAGTTCAGTTAGTTAGAATGATAGTTACAACAAACAGGACCCAAATGCAAAGATCTATTTCTCCTCTGAGGAATCAGTATATACAGTTGCAAGGCAACAGAGGAAATATTCTGCAGTCTTGACTACATTTGCAGCACAGTAGTCATTCCTCTCTTGAGAAAGTAGGTGATGAGTCACAGTATAGGCGTTATACAGACTGAGTCTGGCTTAGCCATCTAAATGAACACATGGGCCCACATTGCTGTCTCTGATAAGCAGCTGGGGCAATTTACTGAGATTTTAAACATCAAGTTACATTGTGCAAACATAATGGCAGCAACTTGAAGTAACTGCAGTCCTAAGAGAATGGATTAATATGCTCATGCAAGACAAGCAAGAATTCTTCCAGTGTAACTTAAGAGAAAGTAGCAGTTAGTCAGAAACAGGATGCATGGCTTACCAGAACTATATGAAACCCAAATCAGAGTAGATTTTTGAGGTTTTAAGAAGGGTTAAGTATGGTACTATCCATTCTGAAAAATTGGACATGAATTGTAGATGCGCACTTGCAGCCCAGAAAGCCAACTGTGTCCTGGGCCGCATCCAAAGCAGCATGGCCAGCAGGGTGAGGGAGGTGATTCTGACCCCTCTGCTCTTATGAAACCCTGCCTGGAGTGCTGCATCCAGCTCTAGGGTCCCGGCACAGGAAAGACTGGACCTGCTGGAGCAAGTCCAGAGGAGGATCACTAAATTGATCAGAGGGCTGGCTGTAGATAGGCTGAGAGCTGGGGTTGTTCAGTTTGGAGAAGGAAGGCTCTGGGAACCTTATTGCAGCCTTTAAGTACTTAAAGGGGGCCTACAAGGAAGATGGAGAACGACTTTTTACCAAAGCCTGTAGTGACAGGATAACAAGTTTTAAACTCAAAGAAGGTAGGTATAGATGTACATAGGGCAGAAATTCTTTACCATGAGGTTGTTGAGGTACTGGCACAGGTTGCCCAGAGAAGGTGTGGCTGCCCCACCCCTGGAAGAGTGTAAGGTTAGGTCAGGATGGGACTTTGAGACACCTGGTCTACTGGAAGATATTCCTGGTCATTATGATCCATAAAGGTGCCTTCCAACCCAAATTATTCAATGTTTCTATTCCTGTATTTTGGTCTGCATATAAAAAGAACCAGATATCACTGAAGATAAAATGCAGGGCACAGGGTTTTGAATCCTGTTAGGAACTGTTCCTACATCTTGCTGTGTGCACATACTGTATTAGTCTTTTGTGGCTGAGCCACTTAGTGAAAGATACTGTTAACACTGAATCCTTTTAACAGGTTACTCTCTCAGGAGCAAAACTAATGAAACCTGATTTCTCACAGATTTGGCCATAAGAAATCCTCACATTCATTTTCCCACTTTACTGGGAACAGATATGCTGTTTGGGTAGGCAACTGCTGCCAGGTGTATTGCTTAACAATGAACATCTGCTGACTTTTTACATAGAGACTGTACCTTAGATTTAACATTCACTACCCTTTTTTCAGCATTCATTGTGGGAAATTAACTGCTTTTACTTTTATAAGGACTTGAAATTCAGCCATGTTTTAAATGCTATTAGAGTGAGCTAATAGCATCAGTTCTCCTTTGTACCAGATACAGATACAAGATATACAAAACCAAGATGAAAATTCCCAGTAAACAGATTGAGACTTGCTCTCAAGTAAATTTACGTTGAAGATATCCTTTCCATACCTTACCTGTGAGATGGATACGTAAAATTCTGAAGTTTGGTCTGTCTTATATCCCTGGTTACTAAAGCTGAAGGTTTTTTCTCTATTCCTTTTCCTCTCTCATCTCTGTTGTTTTGGGAATATTGCTGGGAACACACCCATCAACTTAAAAGTACTCAGGAATCCATCTTGAATATATCCCTTTTAGTTAAAGTAATCCTCCTTGATACCTCACTTCTTTCTGTTAACAAAATCTCTATATACTTTGCTTCTGTAGAACATAATATACACTTAGTGTAACTTTATTCGTATAAAGGAAAACCATTCTGAAATGAGTCCTGTACCACGTAATGGAGTATGGCCTCTTAGAGCCTTCCTAACTGGTCCTAATTTTTGCTACCATACAAATTTTCTGAAAACTCTTAAGACTGTGATTTTGCTTAAAAATTTTGTTGTTAAAATGAGTGGTTGATCTCTCATTTTGCTACATTTAAACAGCGCACTACCGAAGTAATAAGTTTGTGAAATTCTTGTTTGCTGATTACAGGTAATATTTCAATAATACGTACGGTTTGATTGAAAACTGAAATGGTTAAATTGATGAATGATTAGTTTTACTCATTTTTTTATATCCCAGACCTTGTTTCTCACCTCCTCTTCATTCACCTAAAAAGCATGTGCTGTCTACTTCTTGTTCTTGCAGACATTTTTTTTCCAGATCATTGTTTTTTTCTGTTGCTAACAGGGATACAAAAGTATCCTGATGGAATTTCTTAGTAGAAAGTGCTTCCATAGGTTTACTAATCTTGTCTGCGGTATCACCAGTGGAACCAAGAAAATGCCTTAAATTGACATTACTGATTTCAGTTTCAGTAAGAAACAGATATTTGATTTGGCAGGAGCTGATGTGATGTTTTTGTGTGTATTTTGTGTCTCTTAAACTCTAATACTCCCCTCACTGAGATGGGAGGAAGTGATAATATTTTTGTGGCTGTTGTTACACCTGAAGTGTTTGTACAAGACAGCAAATGTGAAGTGTCATTACATCACATTTAGATTTGTATTCACCACAGGAAGTTAAAAAACTTTAGAAGAGTAAATATGTAAAAATTTAGATCAAATTTTCCAGGTCTGTCTGCAAATGCTAGTATAGCAGGAAGCACAAAGAAGACTCTTACACCTGAGACTTTCTATATATAAAAATAGTCAGTAAGAATATTTCTAGCAGAAAAAAAATTGTGCAAATATCTAATGATGGAAGAAGTCAGAAATCTGACCAGTCTTTCATGCTTTTTTTTCCACATCAGAGAAGTTGAATGGAGTTAGGAGGTGAGAGAACAAAATGTTTGTTCCAGTAGGATATTTTAAATTGTTTTTAGTGTTAACTTTTGACGCAGTAGCTCTAATTAAGATAAAGTACCTGTCTTAATGGAACAATGAAGAGAGCTCAGTATGCGATTAGACTTTGCACGGGTCATTAATGATCATACTTGGAAATTACTTTAGTTCTTGTAATGTTTTGATAATCTGCTCTAGTTTAAGTTCTGTAACTGGAGACAGTGATAATGATGAAGTTCAAGGGCTTTATGCACAGGATCAGGCTTACTAACACAATGTACTTCTGGGACAGGAGGTTCTTTTTGGTCTATATTCTGTCCAGTTCTTGCAGTGAAGTATGAAAAGAAATTATTTTTCTCCCTGTGTCCTTCAGTTTTTGGAAAGAAAGTTGTTTGCTAATAGTAGATAGCTGTTACTGTCACTTTTTCAACAGTGAAGGCTTCTCCTGTTTCCAAAAAGCAGCTATTTTTAGCACTTCAGCAGGCAATTACAGGCAATTCCCATGCTTAACTCCTCTAGTTTACATTTATTTGGATAAATAAAGACTTCTAGTTTTATCCTTTTTTAAGTCTGTCTGGATAAACAGAGTGGGCTAGTGTACATGTGTCTTACACAAACACTTGTAAATACAATACCATTCCAAGACAAATATTCAGCACACAGAAAGTAGACTTTAAAAAGTTGCCTTTCTGATTCTGCTTTAAGAAGAAAGAAATACCAATTTCTAATCTGAATTTAGAGATTAGATAAAAGAATTTTAAAAAGTATGATCTACCAGCCAAAGAATAATATGAGAAATATGTGAAATTATGTTAAAAGAACCTGATAATAACCCCTTCAGTGGCTCCCATTCCCTGAATAGTTGATGTGAATTTTGTTAATTGTCTAGGTAGTAAGTGATAGCATGGGGTTGTTTGGGGTTTCTTCTATTGTTTATTAAATAAGATGTAAACACAGTGTCCTTGGATTAATTATTCTTAGTTTAAAAAACACAGAAATGCTCTGTTCAAGATTGCTTACTTTACAGTTTAAACAGAGCAGCAATTGCATGCACCTGGTGCCCAAAATTTAAGGACAAGAAAACTGACTCAGTTGCAGTCAGACTGCTTCAAAGTTAAACAATTTGCCAGGTGAGCAGCATCATACATGAGCCTGCCTGGCTGGGAATACCCCAGGAAATCAAAATGGTGAAGAACCCTCACTGAAAAGCAAATCATGGAAATGTCTGAAAATTCAAAGCTCCACGTTCGGAAAGTCCTCCACAGGATCAATATTAAGCATATGCCGTTCCGGTGGCGTTAATATAACTTTGAAGCTATTTGATATGCGATTTCTAAACAAAGATGAACGAGGCATGTGCCGAGATTGAAGCATGCACTCAAGATTTTCGGCGACATAGGTTTAGCACAGTGTTTTTGTTCCATTTTTGGAAAGTTATTGGGATGATGGGATGTCTATGGTGAGAATTCCTGGCTGTGAACCCAGCAGAAATAAGCGCTTTTCTCATTTGGAGGGGGCTGCTGGTTTTGGAAACTCAGAGCTTCAACAGCAGTAGGGAATTCACACAGAAAAAATACTAAAGCATGACAGTTCATGTGAGATTACAATGTCAGGTAAAAAGGTCACAAATTAGTGTCAACAGAAGGAAAAAAGTAATTAATTGTTCAGAACCTGTTATGTTAATAGTTTTATCCTGAGTGTGTTTACTAGAATGCCACTAATCACAAGGGATGTTACAACTTGTTAAGAACCGTTTGCTTTTAAGAAATTTGATAACCAACCAGTCCAAAACTGATGGCAGTATCCAGGGGTTGGTGACATTCGCCAGGGTCTGAACAAAACTTGAAAAGCCGAGGGATGGCTGTGGGGTATTTCCTGCACGCAAACACCAGGGGCAGCATTTGCTGCGGATTGAGCGAGCGGGACTTGCAGCGCAGCCCCGCTGCCGGCTGCCTCTCGCCTCGAAAGGGAGAGATCAAACCACACACCGAACTCTCGAGATGCTGCTTGGCAAAAAGCGAATTTTAAACGTCTCAAGTTAAAACGAAAAAAATCTTTGTTTGGAAAGATCATTCTCTGAGTTCTACAAAATCTTGTGTGTGTGTGAGAGAGAGAGAGAGAGAAAGAGAATTCCTCCAGCTGTCTTGGTAGCTTCTGGAGCAGCACCATGGATTTCATATTCCCACAGCCACTTTGAAAACCCCAGCCAAGCAGTCATTTAAAACACTTTTGCTTATTCACTATGAGATTCGTGTGTTACTGTTGCACGTGTGTTCTGTGACTCACCCCTTTAAACACAGCAATGACATCTGAGCTGTAAAGAACAAATAAAAGTCCAAGCAAGGCCTGAAGCAAAGGTAACATTGTCTACTATTTTACAAACATTATAATTTCATTTTATTTTCCAGCTGTGCCAACCTGTTGTTCTCAATAGATGCAAGCTACTGTTACGTATCAAATAATAACCCACTCTTCCTCAGTTGTTCAAGGTTAAACAAAACAAAAAAAGATCTCTTTTTCCTGTTAGCAATAATGCCCTCCTCTGAAGGCAGCACAACCCCAAACCCTCTCCTCCAGACCTGATCCCTCAGCAAAGTCTCAAAGCCTCAAAGCATTTGCTGAGACAAACATGGGTCTGAAAGTGCTGGAGGCTCTGGCTGGTGCTCACCGAGCCAGAACCTGGAAACTCACATGTTGCAACAAACCCTCATGTTTGTTGCCACATATAGGAGATGGGGGGTCATGAAAGTGAGGGCTTTTATATTTCCCATATGTTTAATGCTGCATATCTTTTATAATCTGGGGGATTTTCCAGGAATGTGTCACTTCGTCACTGGCATTTGAAGTATTTATTTGCCTGACCTTGGACGGGGATAAAACCACCTGGGAAGGTTATTGTCAGCTCCTCCTCATCCTCATCTTAATGCTCTCAGTATGCTGTGATGAAATTTGTGTATTTTTCTGACTGGACCCATTGCAGAACTGAAAGGGATAATGCAGCCATCCACTAAGGACTGTACAGTCCCAAAAGACCTTAGAGGTTTTTCCATCAGGGATGTGTCTCTGTGTGCTTGGGGGCCATTTTTATTCCCAGAGGTATTTGGGAATTTGGCTAATGCAGTCACAGTAGTACAACAGCATATTGCTTTAATAAAACCGTCCACCTCCCAGCTATTTCTGCATCCTCCTTTACAGCTCACCTACAACAACACGCAGAACCTGACGGCTGCCAGTTGCAGCAAGGCCAGTTCCAGAGGCCAGATCTCACAGTCTAAAATTGCCCTGCTCTAAATAGAGGAGCCGGGCGAGAGAAGCACTAAGCCTGCGGCTTTCCCGGGGAGGAACCACAGTGCAGGCGCTACGTGACTTGCCCTGGACACCCAAGAAGCTCCTGTCAGCGCGCGGAGCTCCCACATCCTGAGCCTGACCTCGTGCCGTGCACTCGTCCCGTGCATGCGAGCGCCCTAGAAAGCACTGCTTGTTTTTATACCGTCTGTTCCAGAGAAATCCAGCTGGTAGAGGAGCGCAGCGCCGTGATTTATTTGAGAACTCCCTCGTACTCGCCTGAAGGTCTCGCCGCCGGGGGAGAAGGAAGAGCGCGGGAGGCTGCGCTCCTCGGCAGCTGCTCCGCGCCCGGCCCGGCACCCAGGTACAGGGCGAGGAAGGGAGCGGGGATTTCCTTGGCTTCCTCCCATGCACATACCTCCCGGGGAGCGGCAGCGGCCGGACTCCCCTCGGCGGCCGCTGGGAGGCTCCGCGCCTCGCCCCGGCCTCCCGGGCGCTGCGTCCCCGGCCGCGCTCTCTGTCGGTGACACCCGCCTCCCGCCCCCGCTCCGCTCCGCTCCGCGCCGCGCCGCGCCGCGCCGCACGGAGGGGCCGCGGGCAGCTCCGGCACCGGCAGCGCCGACAGCCCACCGGCAAACACCCGCCCGCCGGGGCGGGCATGGAATATACAAAAACACAAAGGAAAAGTGGCTGCTGGACTGTTCTGGGGGCAAAATGCTGGAAGTTTGTAAGTGCAACTCTCCGTTTGTAATTACTATCTGAAGAGGGGCTGGGTTGCTTGGGTTTTTTTTTTTTCCCCCCTCTTCCCCTTCTCCCCCCTCCTCCGTGCTTTTCTTGAAACTGTACTTGAAACTGTTCAATATCTGGGAGTAAAAGGGAAAGTACGCGAGAGGAGTTCTTTGCCTGGGTCCGTAGCTTGCCGCTTAATACTAAGGGGGGAGATGAGCACTGAAAGCAATATGGATTTATCCAGTGGCTGAATTAAGTGAAAGCGAAGAGTGGTCTGGAAGTCCACAGACTGACATTGTTCCGGACCGGGGGATCTGTCTCTCTGATTTTTAGAGGAACTACAGTTTAGCGGCAGCCAGCCGGACACAGTCACACGCCGCAGAGTGGCCAGCAACGAGCGGGCGAGAGAAACGAGAAAGCACAAAGACTGAACTAACCCGACCCTCCTCCTCCTCTTTCTCCTCCTTCCCCGGCTCTTTATTTGCACANCCCGTCTCTTTATTTGCACATTTACAAAAAACAAAAAAAAAAAAAAAAAAAAAAAAAAGGAGAGAGAGAGAAAAACCCCAACAAACCCACTCCAGCTAACCTACGAGATTTTCGATCCGCCGGGGGTTTCTCCGCGCCGCCGACCACGGCAATGCCTTAAAATTTCCACTACAAGGAATAATACCCCCCGCTCCCCGAAATAAAATAAACCCAATAAACCTGCCAAGTCTCACTCATTCCCGAGGGAGAGCTCCTTCGTCCAGGGATTCATTTTGAAGGCAGCGGCTCGCTTTTTTTTTTTTTTAGCCCGTTCCCCTCCCC
>VZTJ01004371.1:686984-705620 GCA_013397795.1 Orthonyx spaldingii | reverse complement strand
CTCCTGGCGGTGAGTCGCGGCTCCCGCTGCCGCCGGGGAGGCGCCGCGCCGAGCCCCCGCGGGCCCGGGGGTGTCCCCGGCTGGGCCCGGCCGGCCGCGCCTCGGGGTGGGCCCTGCCCGGCGCTGCACGCCGCGGTGGTGGCATCGAGTGCGTGAGGAGCGCTGGGCAGGCGCCGAGATGGGGGGCTGAGGGACGCGTGTGTGCTCCTCGAAGGGGTTTTGGGACCGCTTGGGGTGTTGTTTTGGGTTTGTTTTGGGTTTTTTTTGTTACATCGCGCTGTGGACCTAAAAACGCGTCGCGCGCCTTTGCCATCGCCCTGCCTAGGCGGTGGCAGCGGCGTCCCTGCGGAGCGCACGGGCAGCCGACGCTGTCAGCGCGTCCCCGAGCAGGGGTAAAAAGCAGCGCTGGAGTATCGCCCGCGTTCCGAATTGTGCCCCCTGCCCCACTCCATCCCGTTCGCCAGGGCTTTAGGCACCTATTTTCGCTCGGTTCGCGGCCGTGCCCCTGGAAGTCGGACAGTGCCCGCGCCCGCGGGGCAGCTCCGAGCGCCGGCCGCGCCAGCGATGCTCAGGTTGTTATTGTCACCCAGGGTGTTTCGCGGAGCAGAGTTACGAGAGTTTTCCAGGCACTGCCGCTCTGTAAACGATACGTTGACCTTTTTCAATTGGAAATTGCTCTGAGCATGTCAAGCAGGCGAAGCCTTGTCTCCCGTTACTTTATTACGAGCAGTCAGTGCACCGCGCTTTTTTGAAGGTGTATGCTGCGCTGTGCTGCCTCCCAACTCGTAATTCTCGGCACACATGCGAAACATTGAGAGGAGTGACTGCGTCTTGATAGGCCCGCGGCTGCTATTCGAACAGCTGAAAATAGATCGCTCCCTCTGCTCCAGACATCAAACTTATCTTTCTTAGTGCCTGACGTATGCTAAAACGGGACCTTTGTGGTCGTTTCTCCCTTCTTACCCGTGTGGTGCGTGGATCGACGTTTGGAGCTGCGTTACTCAGCATCATTCGTGAGGGTGATGATGTAAGCGTTAAATGCGATAACATTGTGTCCGAGGGGAGTTTAGGCACTTCCACCTGACTCAGTGTTTAGATTAAATCTCCCCACATTCCTCATCACAATCAAGAAAGCCATTATCTTATTTTTCCAGTGTGTATTAATGTAATGCTTTGCACTTGCCTTATGGGGAAAAAAAAAAAAAAGGCTTTTGCCTAATAGTGTACATCCCAGAAAAATTCACTTTATGAAATCAGACAACAGACCTATGTGCGGTTTTTGTTTTGTTTTGTTTGTTTGTTGTTTTGGGTTTTTTGGGGGTTTTTTTGGGTTTTTTTTGGTTTTTGGTTTTTGGTTTTTGCTAGTTGTTACTATTATTATGAAATAGCTGGAGACAGCTGTTTGGAAATGCTAAATGAACAACTCCCAAGAAAATGCTGAAAGATTTTCATCTTTTAAGTGCAGAGAGGTTGTCCTTGTTTCTGAAATACCACTAATGGCTGTTAGCCTGCTGCTTGCTGGAGATGCTCCGCACGGCCCTTGTTATATGTTGCATGTTGCATTACCTCCCAGAAAACTCCACACATGTGTGTCCTTGAGAAACAAAAAGTCTGACAAAGTCCCCATCATTTTTGCATGCTAGCCTTCGGTATTCCTGCTGACAAGGTGTGCGACTTCAGTGAGCATGACGTTTGGGGCCATGAACCATGTTTTGACACTGAGGAAATGCTGGCTCATGAAGAAGCATTGTTGTAATGGTATCACTGCACATCCTCCCACTCTATGGTTGACACAGACATTCCTCATTTGCTGCTCTGGTAGGACTGTCTAATTAAGAAACAGAGAGAGGCATCAGTTCAAAGTCACATCTCTGTGTCATGGAGATGCACGTTGTCCTTACCAAGAGCTCCTTAGAACATTGTTGCAAATATTAACAAGGAAAAGCAAAACACACTGTCTGAGTGGGATGAATTCAAGTGGCCGAGGGTCATACAGCTTTGAGGTAGTACAGCTTTGTGTTCCTGTTCTTGAAAATCCAGAGGGCAGAGATGGACCAGGAGAGAATAGAGTCTTGCTTTTCCTCCACCCCTAGCTGGAAAAGGAATTTGCTCTGCCAGTTATTCCAAGGGTACTTGAAGAGAAAGGACAAGGTAGACTAAGCCTGTTGTCCTGTGCATTATAAATGGATGGGAAGAGAACAATCTCTAAGCAGAATTCATCCTCTATGGGGTGATTCCCAAGAGGAAATCCAGTGGAAGCCTTATATGCACTATTCCTCTGTTTCCGGATTTATTCCTTACAGCAGACATGAGGTGCGCAGGGTCGTGGAACAAGGGGAAGCTCCAAGTTTTGGTTGTGGCGGGTACAGTTCTGGCACAGGGAAGCACAAGGTAGGAGCATGGGTGCGAGTCTCACACTGAGCATGTGAGACTGGACACATATCTGACTCCAAGGGGAATGTAAGGCTCCATCTGCCTTGCTGTATGTCCACCAATTAAAAAAACCGCCCACAGCGCCACACAGATAAGTGCAAAGGCAGTCATAGCTCTCGCTGGGGAGTTCTGGCTATCAGGGTGCTCTTTGTCTGCAAAACCCAGCTGGTTGTTTCCTCTGCTTTGCAGGTCCCACTGCTCTTGTTACACATGTGCCTGCCGTGTTTAGTGGCATTCGATGGGTCATTTACACAGTTGGACTCAAGAGTAAATATTTGACACTTGGTAACATTTGAAACAATGTTTCCTTGAACATATCAAAGAGCTTGACGTGATTATCTGACATTGTTGGTACTATTATTTGATTATTATCTTTTCCCAGTGGACGGTTTAAAACTGGCAGAAGAGAAGAGTTTTCTGAGGAGTTTGGTTTGGCCTTAATTTAACAGTGTTACTTTGATTTTTGAGAAAGTATCTTTGGCAACAGCATTTTCTAATTGGAGACTGGGGGTCAGATTTTTTTAGCTGGACCAATGGATGTGGGTGTGTGTGAATGAGAAATTTATTCTTCAAGACACAGCTAGGGAAGCTTTTGTACTTTCTGCCTTCCTGCATTTCCCAAGAGCTGACATTTGTTTATTTATATGGTTTTGTTACTTTTCATGGTGCAGAGTGGAACAGATAAAATATTCTGTCTTTCTTTTATACATACATATATATGTATGTATATGCCCTCCAGCACTTAGCTGTTTATACTATTTATGTTATATATAAACAGTTAGCTCTGGAGGGCATTCCTCAGTGGCTTAAGCACTGAACTGGTAATACCAAAGTTCTTGCACTGCAGTTTCAAGTCTCCAGCAGCCAATTCATTCCATCATCCTTCTTATACAGGCTGAGCACTGCTCATTTTGTTCTGCACGAGCTGAGAACTCTGTGTCATAGGCATTAGTGTATTATTCCGGTCAGGTTCTTTCATTGCAGCCATCACCCCGGTGGCTCTGAGTGTGTTAAGCAATGTTTGTCATCAGTCACAGATGACTTGTTCTACTTTCACCCATCTTATGGTTGTGCTGAAATTATCATTATAAGAATTAATTAAAAATAATAATTAAATACATTAATATTTTCTGTACTTGGAAAAGTGACTATGAAAGTGATCTGCTCCCCAGATGTAGTCTACAAGCAGGGGGAAAAAAAAAAGGGAAAACAATTCCATAAAAGTGATGTATCCAAGGAAGAGGGGAATCTGTTAATTCCTCCTGCTCCTCTCAATTCTCATCAACAGCTGTACAAATCTAGAAGGGGTTTGTCCCAGTTCCCAGAGGACCTCAGTGGAAAACAGGGTATTAAGAGCCAAGATCGACTTGTAAAACCTCAATATAGGCAGTTACTTTATGTGGAGATCCTGAATTAATTTCCTTAAGACTTTTTTTTAATGATCCACACTGTGTTTGCTAAGGTTTGGCCTCCTCTGTGTTAGTGTTAAAGATCCTTGAGTATCTTAAAAGGAACGATTGTGCTCTGGTATCTTTGCTCACGTTGACATTTACCCCATCTCCCAAGCTCTTTGTTTTGTTTGCTGGTTGGCTGCTAGGGCACCCTGCAGAAATACCTGCATTTTTTGGTTGTGGATGTACATAACATTTGGAAGTGCTCTGAAGCAAACAGGATAAGGTGACCAGCTATGGGGTGAAGTGACATTATGGTGTGGTGAGGACAGGTGAATTAAAGCACAAACCATTCTGCAAAGCTAGAGTGCAATCTTTTGACTGATATAAAGTTTGGTGCCAAAGCAATGGAAATGTTCTGTTTGTGAGGTGAAGGACTGCTGTCTGCTCCTTGGGCTTCTGTAGGAGCAAAGCTGTGTTCTGATAATGACAGTTTATGTAGTTGATTCAGGTTAAATGAGTAAGTCACATTGCCTGTGTGGGTGGAAAATATTGATCTACTGTTATGGGCCCTCTGACCTGCTGTGAACCATTTGGTTAGGATGGGCATGGATGCCATTTTAAAGTCTTTGTTCTCCTTAACCGTGAGAACATTTTTCAAACCAAAATCAAGAAGACTCCCTGGAAGCTGCATAGAAACTATATTTGATTAAGATTTTAACAAGTGAATTTGTTAAATTTATGCTAGTATGTAGGAGCCTTTTCAGGCCTAGCTCTCCCATCAAATCACTTGCCCCTTTAAAGTTTTTTAAGCTTTGAATACACTTAATGAAGGGCTCCTCCATTCTGAAACTGTTTAACAGACTCTTTCTACCACCAGTTTCTGGAGGCAGTGAGCAGAGGAGCAATGTCTCTGCCTGGACTTGACATGCTCTCCAAAGCCAACCCGTGGGCTTATTAACGACTGTAGCTGTTATGGCAGCCTCTGATAGAGTTCTTGCATCCCCTGCAGTACGCAAATTGAGTCCCTTGTCTGTAGCATCACAACAAAGGAAAGTGATATTCAGCTTCTGTTTGTTCTGCTTTGAAAAGTGTGACTCCAGCAAAAATGTGAGCTGTTCTGTGGGGAAATCTGAACCTTAGAAAGGTACGTCTGAGTCAGAGAAGCTGTTTTGCCGAAACTTTGACTTGCATCACTATTAGTACTTCTCCCCTCGCAAAGAACACTCCCTGCAGAACGAGTATGTGGCATTCAGTTAGGTTGCAGTGACCAAAAAAGCCCCAGCAGCTAGGTTAGTCAGCAGGCTAAGAAAGGCCACAGTGCCTCTCTTCCTCTTCCTAACTGCTGTCAACAGTCCCTTCTACTAAGGTACTGTCTTCAGAGGCCAGTTGTAGTCTGCCTTTCTTATTAAGTCTGCTGGCTTATGAAACTGAAATTTCGCCCCTGTCTCATAACTGGAAGAGTATTGCTCCATCCAGGTCCTTTTGACAACTTGGAGAAGGGTGGTATCTCCACTGTTGCATTTATCTTGCACTTCCTATGTGGTGTAGGAGGAGCTGGAAGCTGGCAAGCTGCTCCAGCTAACAAAGCACTGGCGTAGAGGTGCCAGTTCTGCCAGAAAATGTCTCTGTGGCCTTACAAATGTTTCCTGCTGGGCCACTATTTCCCTTCTGTGCTTTAGCTTTTCTGAGACTGTGTGCTAGCACAGTCTCACTAGCACATGGGACCTTGGGTTCTACTGAAGGCTCAACTCTACATGACAATGACCTGACACCATCACGTCATGGAATTCAAGCAGGTGATTAAAGCAACCACTGTGTAACACCTTAGAGAGCACACAATCACCTTCATGGTGCCTGGAAGAGCTTTGACCACCTGGCTGCTCTGAAGAAGAACAAGGTCTTTGCTCTTTGACCTCTCTCCAGTCGCATGTCAGCATTCCTCTGTATGAATTCCCAGTGGTGGTACTCCCAGCAGCAGTAGAATGAGGCTGATGGGATTCTTGACAGGTCTGTGTTTTCCACACATCTTAATCAACCTGAAAAGGGTCTCACCTATATCATGGTGCTCCAGTTTGGAACAGCTTCGAGCTGTGAAAGCGGCAGTGGTTTTTACTGCAGAAAAGAAGGAGTTGGTGCTGAGTGACATTTGGATCAAATTTTCAACTTAACAGTAGTAAGATACAGATTTTTTTTTCTGTGCTTTTTTCCCCTTTTAAATAAAAGCATAAACTATTTATGCCCTAGATTCCCATTGGAAAGCTTCCTATAGCCACTTGAGAGCCAACTTGTGAATTTGTTATACTTTGTCAGGTTCTTCGAAAGTATTTTTAGATGCAGGTAATCAACCCCTAATTGTACTGTAGTGCCAACACCAATACCTAAACCAAAGTACCTGCAACTCTCAAGCAACAATTTTTAGGTGAGCATGCTGTAAACTAAAATCTAGGTGTTTCTATTCTGACTCTAGGATCTATTCAACAGATTACTCCTATTATTTCACTTCCATAAACCTCAGTTTCCTCTATGAAATATACTATTTATCATTTCTGTGAAGTGCATTGAGATGTGATGGTGAGTTTTATGGCTCAGAAGCCAAATTCATTATTGATGGAGCCTAAGACAGAAGTTTTGAATGTTTGCTTTGACAAAGCCTTTGAGGTGCATTCAAATCACCTTTTCAGCCTTTGACCCACAGATCTGAGTACTGGAAATACAAACCCAAATGAGTCTTTTACATAATCACATGTTTTCCAGACCTAGGTTTTCATGGCACCATGTTGCCAATATTCACAATAAAAGTGCGAGATGTGGCAGTGACCCTTCTTTTCAGGAGAGAAAAGCAATTTTTAACTTTCTGTTCATAATCATGAATGTGTATGCTTTATATTTTCTTGCTTTACTTGCTCTTGATTCTGCATCAGTTTGTACTCAAATTCATCTCACAATTACGTAATCTGTGTCCAAGTTTCATGTCTATCTGGGAGCAAAGTGGGGCTGGAACTGCAGCTCTCTGAGGCTGCAGCTGCTCCCCAGTGAAAGCAGGTGGGAGTTACCTTGCCCTGCATGTGTTGCCTCCCATCTGGTAGTAATGAAGGATAGTTCACATTTATGGCTCAGGGTGAGAAAAACACTGAGAAATATTGCCTAATTGAATAATTTACACAAAATTCCAACACACTTACTGAAAAAATTATGATTTATTTTAGTTTAAATTTGAAAACACCTCACGCCTGTGGTTTCACCTACAGGTGTTGGCATTTCCCTGAAGAAATTCCTTTTGTTCAGAAATGGCTCCTGTAGCTATTTTTATCTGTGTCACTCAGTTATAATTCTGATGTGCTTGCAAACCCAGCCGAATCAAGGTGGAGAGAAATTAGTACCAATTAGGAATCGATGTGAAAGTGCTTCTGACAAGTGAGGATGTAGATCTTGCAAACCCATTTACCTGCTGCCTGAGTCTGAAGCTGGCTGAAAGACTTAGTAAGATCCTGGACTAGCAGATGAAACCCCAAGAGGGTTCATCGTGGCCATTCTGTTTAGAAACAAAACATGCTATTGTGCAAGAGTCATTCTGGTGGTACCCTGGCTTTATTGTAGATCTCTGCAGCCACCTCCC
Source organism: Orthonyx spaldingii (assembly GCA_013397795.1). Lineage (NCBI taxonomy): Eukaryota > Metazoa > Chordata > Aves > Passeriformes > Orthonychidae > Orthonyx > Orthonyx spaldingii. The sequence goes on along the minus strand of VZTJ01004371.1, from coordinate 698,177 downwards.
TAGAGTAGGTGTTGTACAAACACCCAGTGAGAACCGTGCCCTTCCCTCCCTCTGTAGCTCAGAGCCTCAAGAGACAAGATAGACAAAGAATGGAAGGAGGAACAGAAGCACAGAAAGGTCAAGTGTATTGCCCAAGGCCAAACAGCAGGTCAGTGGCAGAGCTGGGAACAGAGCCCAGATTTCCTGACTCCTAGTCCAGCACTCTATTAATCATCTCTTTGCTTTGTGTTCCGTGGCCTGTTACTGATCATAGGAAATGTGAGGATCACTTTCCGACAGCTTCAGAATTGCTTCTTAGTTTTGGAAACTATTGATCATCAGCACATTATTGAGATAAAGAGGTCATGTGCTGGACTCTTGTGCATATATATGCACTGGAGGATTCAGAACTAAGTGTTCTAGGTATCGATTTCAATTCAGGACACTGAAAAGCCATATTTCATAATCCCAAATGTTTCTTCTAAGTCAAGTTTTTAAAGTTTTTTCCCCCCTGACATTATGTAGAAAATGTTTTGTTTTTATGGCATTACCCATCACAGTTGAACTCCTGTATTGGCGCTTGCCCTATAAATTATTTCTTCCTTGAAAATGAGTTACAACAGTTACTTAGTTAGCAGGGCTTTTCTTCTCAATGGAATTATCCATGAAACCTTCAGAAAAACAGTAAGTCAACAGTCCTGAGACACTAGTGATCCTTACTTATTTTCATTCCTCACTGTAGGATGTATTCAGTTTCCAAAGTCTTTCAATGGATTATCTTGATCACAAAGTTAATTATACCTGTGAGATTTTTTTCTTCTTAAAAATTTTGACTTGAGGCAAAACTCTGGCAACTCTGGTAGTGAGTTATTGAGAGTCTCTTGTAAACAATAGTATAATCACTTTCTTACAGTCATGGCAACAGTGTTTAAGCAATGAGCTTACTGAACATAATGTGCACTGTCTCCACTGAATAGTTATTGCAGCACTGAAGTGTATGCTGCTCATTTTCAGAAGACTCTGAGACATAAATTATTCAGCAAAACAACACTGCTCCAGAAAGCATCCTTGAAATTGTTGCATTCTGTACTAGCCAAAGGACGTTCATTGGTGCTGATAGGGCTGTGTTTAGTTACTGCACAACAGTGTAGTCTTTGGTCCAGGTTTGCTCCCACAGACTTTAAGGGTGTCTGTCTCAAACCATTTGAGGACTGTGCTACCTGTCGGCAGGGTCATCCTTCCCCTGGTAATGTTTGCTGCCGTGGAGGGCAGAATGGCTCAGGAGGATGCATCCTGCACATATCCATGGTGTGAGAGGTGGTGACTAGGTGCAGAAGGAAGAATTTGGTTTAACAAACAGGGGGTTTACTGCAGCAGGGCCAATCCCTTCCTTGGTCCAGAGGAACACATGGATTCCTACTCAGTGGATTGGGGCGGTACCTTGGAGAGTGGGCGATTTCACAGGAAGCTTCAGAGTTGAACCCCAAAACAAGAAGTTGTCCCTGATTTTTCTGTTTATTTTGGTTTTGTATCTCACTTATTCAAATATCTAGACCTGAAGGAAAGACCTTATTGGCAACAGTTGTTGTTCTGGGATGAGTCATCCCACCAGATTTTAGAAATACCACCTCAGTGACAGTTGGCAAAAATGCTGCATGGGCTGTTCAGTTTATGTTTTTCATTTTGGAAAATCAGACCATTTATTTAGGGTTCTGTTGCTTTAGAAACCATCTCCAGACACTCCAAGTTCTTTTCCTTCCCTTTCCCTTTTCTCTTTTTCTCTCCCCTTGCTCTTTTTTCCTTTTTTTCCCCTTTTCCTCGCAGTTATGGTATCTCAACATCTAAGATTTTCAATCTTGATTTTGATCTGATTTGCCCCTCCTGAAACAGCCTATAGGAAATACTGTGGACATGGCACTGTGGAGCATTAGCCTAATGTAGGATCAGGCTTTTTATTTCTGATCATTATGCTAGTTTATAGTCAATTATTTTGTTTTCCAAAGAAATGCATTCTCTCTGCTTCTCTGAAAGCTTTTGGTTCGACATCCTTCCAAGCTAGATAGAGTTGGTGTTCGACATGCAGCCGCTTACCTCCATGGCCCAGTTCCCGGAAACACTTATGTGTGTGCTTAATTGTGCACACATGGGTAATCACACTGAAATCAAGATGTGTCGAATTAAGCAAGTCAAGAAATATTTGCAGGGTTTGGTCTTTGTTCAACAAACAGGCCTCAGCCTGGCTGAAGTCCACGACATGCTACAAAAAGAATCCAAATTCAGAAGTAAGTAGTGTATTAATTATCAATTGACTTATTTCCTTAAACCAGTTAATTCTGTACTTTTAAAAGCTACTTTCCATTTTTCCTGCAAATCCAATTGCCCTTCCTTTCACACTCATTTTTCCTCCTTGCTGCTCAACTCCCAGAAGACCTGAGCTGCCAGCCACCTGATCCCCTTTTATAATGATTTGAGTTCTGATGTTTCTTTTTTCCTACCAACTTTGTGTATTACCATAATGGTTCCTAAGACATATTTTGGCCAGCTTTTAGGGAGAGAGAGTGTGTCACAGTGTTTCAGACCTTCAGTTCCAAGTGCAGTATTAAATATAATCCTTATAATTATAGCACTGCCACTTGGACCACTGTAGTTCAGGCTATGTCAATATGTCGTCAAAAGCTCTCTTTTTCAGGAGCTGGAACTCAGTCATGTTGATTGAATTGAAATTTGATGGCCAGCAGCTGCAAACACACTCTGGCCCCATCCCCTGCATCTCTCTTGGTTGTTTTTTTTTCCCCCTTTACCACAAAATCCTCTTGCTTTCTGTCAAAGTCATAGTTTGGAGAACAGAGCTAATGGCTGATTCCAGGCTCAGTTATTCTGAGCCATCCCTTTGGGTAAGCCTAGACTGTCTTTCGAGGGGTGCCCTGAGGCAACCTGAAGGCACAATCTACTGTCTGTGTGTGGATGGTGAATCTGAGAGCACAGCTGCAGGTGCAGTGTGAAGGCCATCCTCAGACTAGGCATGACCATCCTTCATGTAGGAGCTCCTAGGATGCCATCAGTGTCACTCTCAGCAGCTGAGGAAGCTGTAGATGTGCCTGGGCTGAAATCTGTGAGGCTCCTGTGTAAGCAGGGCTCTGAGCACTACAGTCCTCTCCCCTCTCGTCCCTTTGCTCAATCCCATACAGACCTCACTATTCATCTAAGGAGGGCATTGGGATGAGGGCAATTTCCAGCAGCAGTTTATACTGCAAGTCTAACACACAACTTTTTAGCCCTAGGGGGCTGGGGGGAAAAAACCAGCTTTGAACTGGGAAAAAAAATTGTATCCAGTAGTTGTATAGCAGGATCCTGTCATTTTTGGTACTTAGAAGCCAAAACAAACCCCCAGCATTCATAACACCAGATATCCAGGTTTTAAAAGGTGCCACTTGGAAATACACAGTAACTACATTTCATAAGGCCCTTTAGTCCATGTGTTTACAGGTGGACCAGAATAGCTCTGCAGAAGTTAATCCAGTCCCTTGAGTAAACAGTGTGTACTTCTAAAACTTTCTATATGAACCAACCATATGTAAGGCCTTTGGCATACATTTGTACTACACACAATACATCTGAGGGACCCTGCTAGAACAAGGATGGCTAGTAAGGTTGATAACCCCCTTGCTAGTATACTGGATGTGTGTTCATTCTGTCATGCCTCTGAAGGATAACAGCCTTCGGATGGCTGGTGTGCCAAAAGGGCTATTTACTGCAACACTTTATTATGTGGTTCTTGCAGCCCTCTCCCAGGACGTACTGTCTGTGCTTGGGTCTCCCAGGCTGCCATCAAAGCACAGGCTCTTTGACACAGCTCACAAGGACTCCTCACCCCAGCCCTGCATTGCCACTTTTGGTCACTGAAGTCACACTCACCCCCTTGCCCTGGTAAAGTTCTTCTCTGTCATCCCCCTCCTCCACTTCCTAAAGCCATAAGCCATTTCTCCTCCTCCACATTCACCCCCTCTCACCTGGGTTATTGCCCTCCCATCTCTCCTTTCATGCTTCTGACACTGTTGCTTCATAATGTTATTTTTCTAGTTTGGAAAGGCCAGAGGGCCAGGCTAAGAGAGACATGCTGAACACATGTTCTCCACATGTTCTCCTCATCTTCCCTCATACTGCTTCTCTAGTTATCTTTAGCTTTTTGCTGAAATGGGAAATCTAATGACCATAAGCGTATTCTCTTCTCATACTAGCTTTTTAAAGGATGAGCTCAAAGGTCCTGTGTGATTGTGTTAAGAAATTTAGAGCAAAAACTTCTGTGAGTTGACAAATCACTTGTAGGTTCCCCTCACCACAGGCCATGAGCACTCACAGACTGGGCATACAGTTGTGAATGCTTAGGTTCCAGTTCAGAAAAATACTAAAAGAATATGTGTGATGTCAAACATATGATTAAATACTTCTTTGTTTGAGTGCTGCTTCCTTGAAGTGGACCCCATTCCAGAGGAGGCATCTCTGTTGATCTGTTTCATAAAATACTTAAGAGTATACCAAAGTTTTAAGAATAGTAATACAACCACTACCTTGTATTTTTAATGACTCTTAAATAGGGCTAGGTGGTGCAGGCTAGGCAGAATATGTGGAGGCTCTCCTGGTCACCTTTTACATTTTCACTCACTCTGGAATCTGAGTGTCTCTGAACTCTAAACACGTTTTGCTAGTGCTGCTGCCTACTTGCCACTTGATTGTTTGATAACGTGTGTTGCATACCCAGGTGCAGATTATTTAAAGCAACTGCTATTAAATGAGGAGCAATTATGTCTTAGAAAGGAAATTTTTGTACAGAGTTAGTATTATTTCTATGACTGTGTTTGACAGGGAGTTGGACCCTTGGACTCTTGGATTCCTCTCCTGCATCCCAGTGACCAATCTGGGAACACCTAGGAGTGCAAATCTTTTTGACTTAAAACATGTAGGCATCAAATCTCTCCGTACTGAACTGAAACCAAAGAGAACTGGACATCCAATTGTATTTTTGAATCTCAGCCTAAAATGTCTGGAGATTTTTGGAACATTTATCCCTAGATTTTGCTTGAGTCAAGAATACAGACTGGAGCCATGGTTGAAAAAAAAAGCCAACATGTGACATCAGTGCATCAGTCAATGAGTCATCCATCAGTGCCAGAGGACAAAGTATTCTTTGTATTTACCTAAGAAATAGTTACCTATTTACTTTCTGAAATTATGCTTGTAATACTAACTTGACATTTTGGTTTGCTGTACAGTGAAAACACTATTTTAAATGCCTTGTATGAAGACAGGCCTTCATGTTTCTTGAACAATTAGAAATATTAGAGGACAAATGTAAAAGGCCCGTTTCCTTCCTTGCTAGTATGTGTGGTCTAGGAAAAATCCTGAATTGTACTAGTAAGAGACAGTCCAGTCTCTTTTCTTGCCAGTATTGTAAGCGTTGGGCCTTCAGACAAGGCTGAGTTATTATTGCCTTCTGATCTGTCACTGTTTCTGCTTTGCGTCGGTTTTGGCTTTTCATTCTATAGATATATTACTGAAAATGTATTTTAAAAAATTGAAGGCAATAGTTTATTGAAAAGGTCTTTACCTGTAAAGGACTCTAGGCATACCACACACAGGCAGGTCCCAGCTGGGAAATCCAGTATTAAGCCTGAAACTCTGTCTCTCAGGCTCTCTGTTTCTCACGGTCCTTGCAGGGCGGTGGGATGCCTGGACTTCCCAGCACACATGGTAACCATCGATCTCAGTGTAGGGTTAGAGGCCAGTGCTAGGAGCTGAAGGCAGAAGAAGAGCTGAAGGGCAAAGGAAGAGAGTGAAATTTTAGTGTCAGTGCTCAAGTACAATCCTATGACATTTAATCAAAGGAAGCTTGAAAAAATTACCCTGAGACTAGGAAAGCAAATTGATGCAGAGCAGGATAGCTATACTTTCAAGGAGTAGTAAAATTATTTTTTGTCATTTTCCAAGGAAAAAACCCCCCGATCCAATTTGACTGACTCCACTCCAGCAGTGCAACAGGAACGAGTGGCCAGATGTTTTATAAGGCCTATTACAAAACATTTGCACATCTAAACCTTGTGCTTTTCTGTCTCTTGATATGCTTTGTCTCCTCAGAATAGATTTTCACCCTCAGCACTTAATCCTTCTTTAGCCATCACCTTTTCCTCCCTTACAAACCTCTCGGTGTGTACACTTTGAAGGTTGTGTGGGCACCAACTTAATGTGAGTGCTTTGTAGGTGAGGCTGGAGCCATGGCCTCTCATAGGGGCAATGAGCTACCTGTTAGGACCTGGCTTCTTCTGAAATGCTCTGTAAAGGTACCATATGACAGAAGCAGTGGGCTTGAAAGCAAAACAAAGCTGCTTACAGCCAGAGACATTTAAGTCCTGCATGAGCAACTCTGCTGGTCTCTTGTAACCATCTCTTATCTAATCTAATCTAACACATCCATATCTTTACTGCATTTATTATCCTTTTATCATTGGATGACAGGAAGGATATTGGGGCTTGGTAAAAGCATGAGGCAGAGAGGCATGAGACATAATGTTGACCAAAGGTTGAAAGAGCTGCACAGGCTTTTATTAGGCAATGAGCATTGCAAACAGCAGACCTTCTTGTCCTTCTCCCACCCCACTGACTTTGAGGTGGTGAGGACCTGGTGGCAAAGACTTGGTGTGGGTGACTGGGAGACTATAGCACAGAAATGGATTGTTCAAAGGTTTACTGTGACTTAGAGGGTTTCTCCAGCAAAATTAAAATGCAAGGCCATGGATCCCTCTGATCACCACTCAGAAACATTATTAATGAGACCATTTTTCTGAAGAGGTCCTGCAGTTTCTACGCCTTCAGATTTCATTTGCTTTCCTTGATGGGACTGAGCTACAGCTACTGTCAGTGTTTATTTTCAGTTAGTTTTACTGGTGGCACTGCTCAGTAATGCACAGTTAGGATGGTCCAGTTAATCAACCCTCCTCCTCGCTGCCTCCCCCTTTCATTTTTTTGTCTGCTCTTGCATCACAGAAACATTTCCAGCAATTCTCTTTGCATAACAGTAACTGAGGCAAAGAGCTGACTAGTTATGCTCCAACAGAAACTCAGAATCCCAAAATGGGTAAGGTTAAAAGGGACCACAGTGGGTCATCTGATCCAACCTCCTTGTTCAAGCAGGACTGTCCTAGACACAGGATTGTGTGTCCTATGGCACAGGATTGTGTGTCCTATGGCACAGGATTGCATCCAGATGGTATCTCCAGGGACAGAGACTCCACAACCTCTCTGGGCAACCTGTTCCAGTGAGGAACTCAAGTGATAAGAAAGATGGACGCTTCACACAAGTAATTCCCAAACCCAGCAGGGCAGGGAGGCACCCAGAGGTGCTTATGAGGGCCCATAAAGGCCCTTAGGCTCTTTCAGACAGAGGATTGTATTTCTAGAACACAGCATGAGGAATAAAGAGTGACCCTACCTGAACCAGTATGCAAAGCTTCCTGCCTCTTAGACAGCTTAGGAATGTGGTGGTGCCAAGTCTTTCTGCAAGGATGGGCTGCTTAGCAGGAGACACAGTGAGTGCCTGTTAAGATCTGAAGGCAGAAGAAGGTCTGCTTATTCATGAAAACAGTCCTGAAAAACAGAAAGCAAAATTAAGCTGGAGTGTTTGGTTCCTATTGAAGCACTTGCGGCTTGCACTGGTGATGGTGCCCACTGGTGTGTCTAAAGGCTGGCAGCCAGCAGAAGACAGCACACCGATGTGGTGGGGGTGCAGGCATGCAAACCAGAGCAACTGGTACCTGGGGCTGCTGTGGCTAATGGCAAGGGACACTTCTGATTGGGCAGGGATGAACCATAATGTAGGATGATGATATGAAGGGCTTCACATTTGCTCTCCCGGTGTGGGCTAAGTGATTCTTTGGCTTGCAAGGAACACTAGGCCGATGGTTGAGAGCTTTCGCCCCATCTGTCTATGAAGGGAGTGAGTACCTGGTGTTGCAGATTGAAAAGGTCTGATCCACTGACAGAGAATGGCTTTGCATGCAGAAAGGCACTTGAGTGCCTGGGTACAAAGCAGAAAGTGAACATGTAGACCTTTGGCTAGGTCAGGACCCTTCAGTTTTATACCCAATCGCATTACTTTCTTCTGATTAACACCAGTGAGAGAAAGAAGAGAATCTGTACAGATAGCAACAAGGCTGTAATTTCACCTCTGGTGAATAAGCCATTTGATCTTTGCTTTACCGGTCTCGCTGGAAACCAATCTGACCTCCTCCAGCTGAGGCTGCCCCATGGGGCACACATCCTGACACACATCTGCAGCCATCACCAGTGGCACATGAGGAAGTGACAGAGCGAGCATCACGTTCATCCTAAGGCTCCCCAGCCTGTTGGAGGGAATCTCACTACAGCTGAGGCAGACTAACACAAAGCTCTAGATTGCTTTTCTGGGTCTGTAGGTTTTGAGACTGCTGTGGCAGTGCATCACAGAGTCCCAGGAGGAAGTTTTGTTGTTGTGTCTCAGTAGGAGGCACTGGGGTTGCACTAGTGAGCCTGTTGATACAGAAGAAAAGTGTTCATGTTGCCACTGAAGAAAAAAGGACTGGGCCCAACCTTAAAGTGGAATGCTATGTTGTTAAGATAAAGAAAAGTCAAATTAAAAATCATTTTCAGGGAAGAATTCAGTATGGGTTGACTGGCTTTGTTCAGGTCATCAGTATATAATCATAGGGTAACCTCTTTTTTTGTGTCCTGGTTCATGTTCACACAGAGACTTGAATGGTAACCACTGTTTTCACCACCACCAAATTCTAGAGGTCAGGGACCTCTAGAATTAAACTTACGAGCTATCATAGTGTGGGCTGACAAACCAGCTCTTTTAGTGTAGTAGCTGAGATACTCATTTCCTCTGTGGATGAGCCACAGAAATGGATGCATAACACACACTGACCAGCGGGTTACATTTTGGCCTGTACTGTGAAGATGTAACCCAGCAGTCTGGGTGAAGCAATCTTTAAATGACATGGAACATACCATCATTAGGACATCATCACTCTGTGGGTATCAAGTGAAGTACTTCTCTTGCCAATGAGAGTTCAGCTCAGTGTTAGGGTATCTAGATTTGTGTTAGTTGCAACAAATCCTGCCTGAGCTATGTGTATGTCTATCGTGTAGAAAGCTCACCCTCTTTCTTAAGCTATCCATACCAAAATGTCTCTAATGTAAGTCTGAACAAATTGTTCTGGCTGGGGATGTGGTTCAGAGCAGTTCTGTACTAACTTGTACTGAAACATATGTAACTGAAGTGCTGTTAGTCCACCAGAATCCTTGTTTGTACCATGAATTCTCCCACAGGTTGTCCTGGACCAAGACAAGCTGCAGAGCTCTGTACAAGGGAGTGTGGCCCCGCAATGCCTCAGTCAACACGTGTCAGTGAAGAAAGGCTAATGGTGGCAGGATTTTGCAGTGGGGACTGACACCTTCAGGTCACTTGTCCTGCAGCACAGGTTCACACCTTCACACAGGCTGACTCCAATGCCAGGCACACTGAAACCACGGGGTTACCTCAGCCTACTTTTAAGCTTGAATACTGAGTATTATTTCCATTTTGAACTTTTTCCAAATAAATAATTTTTTCAAATGTTATAAAAATCGTTAAATAATTTTGTGAAGCCTGAAGAACATTCTTTTGCATCAGGATTTGAATTGGAAATGGCTGTTTTGGGGCCAATTTACTTTAAAAATTACTTTGTCCACAAGGAGCTAGTTGGCCTATGGTATTTCCATCCTACAAAGCTTTTTTTACTTTAATGAGGACCTTAAAGCTAAACAAGAAAAATCTTAGTCCAAAGAGATTCCAATATTGCTTATGCCAGGAAAACGATATCCATTCCTGAGTTTACACTGCTGAGTTTCAGTGGCAGAGAACTGCCCATATGCTTATCCATGCTGTCACACATACCCTCAAATTATCCAAAAACAGGGTAGCTTTTCTTGCACAGAGCAGGTTCTTACCATGTCTACAGGGGAGTATAAAGTCTGTGAACATACCTGTCAATCTTTTATAAACTACAGATCTTCTAAAAGTTTTCCAATACATATGAAGGTTCATTTACAACTAATTTAAGCCTCGTGGCTATTGATTTGCTTTTCTTACTTAGCTTTCACAGACCCTTCTGAAGTAGTCCTCAGACCCTCATGGGTCTGCAGACCACAGTTTGAAAACCACTAGCTCTTAGTTTAAATAAGATACTTTGGGGCCTTTTGGGCCTAATTTTCTATAGCCTTGCAGCTTGTGAGGTCTTATATACCTATGTGAAGTGTGAGTAAAATGCTACCAGATGAGGATGGCGGTGTTCAGTCCTGGTGTTGGCTTTTATTTGGACAGATGTGAAGGATGCCAGTGCACAGCAGTGACAGATCAGGGCCCCAGCACACGATAACTGCTCCCCCCTCCATGAAGATCTTAAGAAGTACTACTCACAGCAGAGCTGGGGAGCAATCCTGTTTACAGAACCATCATTCTGCTGTTATTCCCTGGCCTGGCACATCAATAACTATGGCAAGGATCAGGCCATTAGACACCTAGGAGTGACAGGTGGTTCTCTCACCCTAAGGGGCTCTACTCAGGCTTAGACTCTTGCTTTGCAGTGCTGCTTGCACCCCCATTCAGTCTCAGTGTGCTTACTCTTTTTGGTGTTTCATGTCTTGAACATGGAACAACAATCTTTTCATTTAAGCAAAGTACAGTGAGAAGTGTTAGGTGTTTCAGTGCCTTTTCTTTCCTTTGATCTTGCAGAAAGCTTTACATGATCTCCATCACTATCTCCTTTCATGCCCGATAATTAGCACAGGTCCATGGGCTGGGTGCAATGCTATCCTCCCCTGTGCTAAGAGGGGAGAAGTAGAAGGGGTTGGAGCGATTGTTTGCTGTGTTGATGACTGTGGTGTTGCCATGGAAAAGCTGGAGACTTCAGGGGAGTTTGTGTTTTGTTGGGCAGGGAGCCAGCCTGCTCTGACTTATTACAACTGCGTGAGTGAGTGAGCCATGCAGAACTTTATCCCTCTGTAGCAATTCCAAGGCAGGGAGAAAAAGAAAAGGACAGGACTGCTTTAACAAGGAGGAGCGCAGTGCACTTTGCTAAGGCTGATTACATTAAATACAGAGATGCAGAAAAAATCCTTTGCTATTTTCCACTTTTTTTTTTT
>VZTJ01004371.1:600337-686950 GCA_013397795.1 Orthonyx spaldingii | reverse complement strand
CTTTTCTTTTTTTCTCTTTTTTTTTTTTTTTTTTTTTGGCAGAATGTGTCCGCTCTCTTCTAAGGACTGAATTCAGAGCAGTCCAAATAATAAAATCTCAAGTAATCCTCCTGGAAGTGAACAGCGCCATTTAATTGGCTCTATCTGTACAGAAAGGAGCATTTGGAGTTCTGCTGAGTCTGAGTCCATTAAAGTCTTTGATCTGTTCCAGAAACAAAAGTGGAAGCAGACTATACTGTTTTCATTATCTAGTCTGAATGAAGTGCAAAAAGTAAATACATAGTGTAAATAGGGAAAAAAATTAATGAAGGCCTAGGTCCAGCAAAAAGCTATCTTCATACTGAGCTTCCTGTACTCTGAGTAGTGCCATTATTCCCTGGAGGTGGAATTAAAAGCAATGCATGCTTTCTACAAATCACTTTCTATGGGCAGATCTCAAAGCAATTTACAAAAGCAGCCAGTTCCATTACTCCCACATTAGAGAATGAATAACTGGGGCTGCAGGAATCATCCAGGAGACTAGACCCTGCCTGAATCCCTGGTTAGCCACTGCCTTCTCACCACGCTCCCTCTGAGTATAGAGAAACTAGGTGTAGGATGTCAGCATTATTCCAAAGCATTAAAATACCACTGCATAGTATAATTTGTTGTAACTGACTATTCCCTACAACCCTGGCTACTATGTCATGTTCTCATATTGTATTTAATTGAGATAGAGGCAACTGCCTCTTCCTGAAATGTGTTTGAGAAGGTGGAAATTAAGAGGATTTTGGTTTGGACTCTTCTTTCTTTCAAGACTTCTGAATGCTTCAAAAAAATCAATTTTCTATAGGAAAGAATTGTTGCAGGGGTAATTTTCTCATTTTCTTTTTTGAATTAGAATTTCCTACCTGACTGTTCAGTGTTATAATAGATGTATCTAGGAGTCTTATTTTAACATACACTTCTTAGGGAAAAGTGTTCTAAATGTTTATCATAAATTGTCATCTAAAAGAACAGAAGAAAGCAAAATTACTTCCTATAGGAGTTGGCCAGGGAACACACAGGGAAATCTTGACTCTGCATGAGTCAGTGACAAACTTCTGGAGCTTGCAGTCCTCCTGTGATCATACTCAGGAGATTAATCCGGCAAAACCTCTGACCATGTGAAACTCCCATGAACTGCAGCCAACAGCATCACCACCTGTTTACTTCCAAAGGTAAAAAACTGCCTGGGTACCATCACAATATCTGATGTTAGGCTGGCTTGCAGTGCTCTGTGATTGAGCTGGGAGCTCCAGCTGAGAATCTGGGGACAGATCTTGCCAACATGGGAGGTGACAGAAACTTCTTTTGGTTTCACTGTGATCTAGGTAAAGTCTAAAGGTTAGATATTACCACAGGATCCACCCATGGTTTGTCAGTGAAGCCATTGCCTCTTTTCTGTATTGCATTTAACAGAATTGTCTTGGGAGATGATTCTCCGGTTACTTGGTGGCTGTGATATCTCAAGAAGTTACAACACAAAGTAGACTAACTTTGTGTTCCGAATACAGCAGGAAAAATCAACTATCGTAAATAATACGGCTTGATGAAGCTGTGACAGCTTACACTAGCCGAAGCCTTACCCAGGGAGATGAAGTGTTGCTGCTTTAAAGCTAAATGTCTGCTCAAAAGAGTTGCTTTTATCCTGACTTTTTTTTTTCTTACTTATTTCTGTGACATTACCGGTTCAGTACAGAAATTTCTGTCCTCCCCACAGAGCTGTAGTAGCTACATGTTCAGGGACACTCCAGATTAATGAGATCTGCAACATCTTTAATCTTTCCTCACAGCATGCTGTGCTTGGGATGCAGTGTGTGAGAAAGACCAGAAGTGAGGGATGCGAGAAATGTAGTCACACAGGAAACTGAAACTGCACTGTCATTCATTCCTGTAGTACAAAAAACCCTTTCTGTAACCTCAGTTTCCTGATTCTCGTGTGGCTGGGGCCAGATTTGCCACTGGTGCAAACTGGTGCAGCACTACTGACATCAGCTGACAGCACACCAGTTTACTCCAGGAGATAATTTGTTCCAAGTCTTTTCAGCAACAAAACCGAGAGGACAACAGATGCAGATGAATCCAAAAGCAGCGAGGTCTTATGAAATGAAGGGATTGTTTTTAATAGTTGATGAGCATGAAGGCTGGGCTTCTTAATGACACTTGGACCCAGTTCTTGCACTGTTTTTCCAAAGGAAAAGCTACTGCTGAGTGCACAGCGAAAGTATCCACGAAGTTGTTTATCATTCAGGGAGTCATCCTTAAACTGAACCATGTTTTGAAAATACATGCTATTTTATGTGCTGCTCCATCTGAGGAACTACTGGCTTTTTCTTCTCCAAGGATCCTAATGTTTCTCAGCTTTTTCTCCACTAGCCAGAGAAGAGCTGGCTGGTATAAACTGCAGCAGCAATCTTCTGGGGTCATGCATGCTGTGGTGTCATCTGGGAAGTCAGCTTCCGGAGTTCCTGTTTTATTTTCCTCCCCTGAGGCAAAAATGGTCTTAATAGTATTGAGCGAGACGCAGCTAAGGATATGTCCTATAGCAGATTTTGCTATGTTAGTTTATAACATTTTCAGGCCCCCAGACATGGGTGTCAATGGTGCTTATGTTCTTCTACAAGTATCAGGGAAGTTAAACTGGCAGAACTGGGGTGAGGTGGGAAGAAAAGGGAAGGAAACCTTTGCACACTCCTTCCTCTGGCCCCAAGGGATTAGTTCTGTTTGCATTGGGCTTGTCTGAGCTTCAGGGCAGTGGGAAGAGAGGAAGTTGGAGTGAAGCTGTAAACTCACCTCAAACCTAACTGCATCCTTGTCCAGATACCTTTTTTTATTAGGTAGTGGCGTACAAAGCTTCCCTGTCACAGTGAAGTACCCTCCGTTTGGCTTAGTGGTGTCTTTTCACTAAAGTCATAACTTGCATCAGTGAGCAGCGTTTCAGGCTAGCCAAATGAGAAGGAAAGGCCATGGTTGCACAGAGGTTGATTAGAGGGACTAATCAAGGGTGCTGGCAATAGTGTGGACAGCCTTTGGAAAAGAGGGGTGAGGAGATACCCATGTTCCCCAGCCTCCCAATAACAGAGCCTTGCTGCTTCACATAGCTACTACAAACTTATGCAAGGGCTGTGAATTTCTATGGTGTTTCTTCATCTCTGTCTCAGCCAGGTAGAAGCTCTATGGAGGCAGAGTAGCTTATGCTATACATCAATATAGCTGCAAGAGTGTACCTTTCTTCTGCACATCCCATCAAACTGACCAAGGCAGATTTTTGGCCTACTTGATATTACCTAAATCACTCTAATGGGGAGGAGATAGCAAAGATAAACTTGTGGATATTCTGAAGTTTGCAGATGCCTGGGAACTTCCTTGTGCTATTTGGAAGTGATACTTCTTAGAGGTTGACCCATATGCAAACCGAAGCTCTTTGGATTCTGCCAAATTCTTCACTCAGGGTATTGCAGAGACTACTGAGTTCAGGGATAGCAACAGCAGTCCTGCATTTCTTTATGCCACTTCAAAATAGGCCATCAACCCAAAAGCATAATCTTAAATTCAGTCTAGAAAGGATTTTTAGCTGTGCTGAAAGCTCAGCTCAGTTAGGATAGCTCAGGGCCACACCCATTTACCCCAAATGGGTTATTTTTTGTTAAGGGCTGGATGCAGCAGCTGGCTGAGGGGGAAGGGGCAAGAGATGCTGTGTAGGACTCCAGCCACATGCCACATAGTGCAAGCGTGCATGGCACACACAGCTATGTGTGAGTGGGAAGGCAGAGGGGAAGGAGAAAAGATCGGAGCACTACAGTGCCCTGGGCTTCCTTGGCAAAATTGTAGAGGATTTAAAAGGAGTGATAGACTAGGTGGAAGTAGCATTAAAAATAATTGCATTCTGCTGCTTTGGTTATAAAATGTCCCTTGTTCATAACTCCCTCCGTGACTCAAGTGCCCTGCAGAAGTCTGGACATGTGACAACTAATAAATTCATTTATTGCGAGGGCTGTTTGTTTCAAATTCAGAACTGAAAGTTCATCTGCAGGTGCAGCAGGGCTGTGCAGGGACGCAAACGCAGATTTACAGCTGTTGTGGCTTACTCTACTCTGCTACAACAAATCATTTTGTTCAGGAAAGAGGCTCTGCTGTTGGCCAATCAAGACGTGGTCAGAAATTTGAAACGCTGCTTTGTTAGTTTAAATGAAAACATCGCTGGACATGTTAGGGTGGTGGTTTTTTTTAACATTTAGTGAAATCTGTCATAAATCAAAGACTGATTGAAACTGAACAGAATGTGCCTTGCTTTCTACTGTCATTTGCTATCTTCTTCCTTTGCCATTGTGAGGGTGAATCAAGATCAGGATTTTAAAGTGTTCAGCTCCAAAGGCCAGTTATTACTTCCTCCTGTGATTCTGTTTGATTTTCTGAAAATGAGTCAGTCATTTTCTGCTAGAATTTGGTGCAGGCTGAGCCTTTTCTCTGAGCTCCATGCTGCAAGACAAAAAAACATATTGCTTCACAGGCAAAGCAAGTCTGCACAATAGAAGACTTCCTTACAACTAGGCTCTGCCAAGTCTGCTCTTAGTCCTGCAAGGAGTCATGTTACTCCTCAGCAAGGTCATACAGGCCTAAAATAATCACTGATGTTTATCTTTCCCAGAGAATATTAAGCACCCCCAAACACCACCACAAGAACATCTATTTTAAAAAAAGAGAAAAGGATTAAAAATAGTTTGCACCTCAGCTATCAGTAGAAAAGCATTATGGCTTTGCCTTTTGCCATTAATATTTTGCGATCTCACATCTGAAGTGCTGAATTATGCCAACAGTGGGGGAGGAACAGCTTTGCTGTTTTCATTGATGTTATATCTCCCTATTTACTTAGAAGCAGGCTGTGTACTTTTCTCATCATTTTATTGCTGTACCTTGGCTGTGTTTTTACATTACTTTTGCCATAGGGAGAACTGGAGGATTGCTTAGTTAGGGCAGTGCTGAGGCTATGTTACAGCCTAGATACTTGCTTGAAAGCGCACTAGCTGAATGCTTCATGGATCTAGATTTTTGCAACACTCTTGAAAAGGAGAAATATCATGTCAGCCTGTTTCCATGGACAGAGAGGGAGGAGGCTTGGGAGGAGTGTGCACTGGCAGCTGAACTCTGCTCTTCACCCAGCGCCGGTAGCTGTCACGCCACAGCTCCATCACCTCGCCACTGCCTTGTGTGCTCCCAAGCGGTCTGGAGCAGCTCCAGATGAGCAGAAAGGCTGAAGGATGAGCTGGTGATGAAGAAGAGAAGGGTGAGCAGGCCAAGCTTTGAGTCAGGCTTCAAGAGAAGAAGCAGGGACTGCTGAATACACAGGATCTAAGCTTATATCACTGAGGTTCCCAAGTCACAGGGATTTTATCCCAATCAAGGGTGTTCAGCACTGCTGTTAATGATTTGCAGTGCAGGAAAGCAAATATCCAAATGCTTTGCAGGCCATATTCCCCTGCCTTTCATGTCTGCACCTCTGAACACTCATGTACTTCAGTCTTCCCTTCAACACTGTGTATTTGGCACATCCTCTCATGCCTACATTACCAAATTCACAAGCCTCCTCTGGCTGGCTGGGGAGCGAGAGACATTTCCCCGCCGCAGTGGTGTTTGTGGGAAGATGTGTGCTCAGGGGGATGCAAAAAGCTTCAGGCAAGTTCTTTGTGTTTTGACAGACTTTGCTGACGGATTTTGCTCTGACTTGAGCCAGACATGGTACTGGCAGATGCTGTGCAAGCTTCCCACGCAGCACTGGCAGTGCCTCTCGGATCTGACCTGCGACCACCACCCCTCCCTAACCCCCCCTTCCCTCTCCCCTCTCAGCCCAGGCCAGCGTTTATCTTGAGCAGAAAGAGCTCTCCCTGCCAGATTGCGTGGTGGTTCTCTGATGTGAACAGATGGGACTAGGGGGGCAGGCTACATCTGTTCCCTGAATTCTTCCACCTTCGCAATTGTTTGCAAATGGATGAGAGCTCTGGGAGGCTGGGAAACTATGAGTTTGGGCTCAAAATGTTCTTTTCCTGTAACATGCTCAGAAGTGAACCTGTGCTGTGTAATTACGTTTGATGCTGACGAGGAAAACACCTGCTGGTGCAAGCAGCTTGCCTCTTTACCCACAGAAGCACAGATTCTTTGCAGCACTAGTGCTAATGCTTTCTTTAGTCCAGTTTGGAAAGGCTCAAGTGAAGAAACATGCCTCAGGATACCATTCCACAGCTTCACAGCATCAGGGTGTCTTTCTTTGAGATTCAGCATGGATTTAATTCTGTTTCAATTTCTCATTTTGTTTATGTAATGGATTTTCAGAAGGCCTCAGCTCTCATTTCTTTGTGAGTACTAGTCACAGACAGATGTAAATAGCAAAAGAAGGTTGAATCCTTTGTGAAAAATGGACAATAAACTCTTACCTTTCAGATTTTTACATCCTTTAAGCATTTTCAGGTTGTTATCATCAATGTTTGCTTCTCCTGCTTATTTCTTGCCAGATTCTCCATACATGAGTTTTTCTCATAAATCATGCTATCTTGCCTCCTGGACACAATCACCTCTGTCCATCCTGTTCTTGCCAGGGAATGAACCACCCCTGTGTCTCTCACCCTGTCTTCTGTCCAACATAGACACCTCATGGGCCACCCAAAGCCTTAAGAGCTGGAGGCACAGATGCTGAACCCTAGCCAACCCACCGACGCCAGCTCTGGGCAGGACAACCCTGTTGGCTCTCTGTCAGCTGAGGTGCCCTCCCAGACACCTGACATCAGGGGGACTCGACCACTTGAGACCATATTGTGTGTCCATGCTCAGTCCCCTATGCCTGTCCCCTCCCGGCACAGCAATGCCAGGACGTGAAAGCCTGTTTTCCATGTGTTGCACTTGCATACCTGCAGACTCCTGCCCTCTGGTCAGTGATGCTGTCCTATAGGGCTGATTTCTCAGGAGGACAGAGGTACCTACCTTCTGTAAAAAGAAGTGTGAAATGAGAGCTTGGATACTACTGAGGCTCTGGTTGGGCATGTTTATGGCACTCATCTGCTCTTCCTCTGTACTCTCATCTGCACTTGGACTCCACCTTGCTGAATGTGTGTGAGCCAAGTAAGTATTTTCCACAGGCAACAAGTTGCCATTTTTGTGCCCGAATTAAACATCAGCTTCTTACACTTTTTAACTGCAGGTTTCTTTCCATTTGCAATATTCTGCTGTTTTCGTTGTTTCTTGATGTTTCTCCAGTTCTGTAAGCATTTGGTCATTTCATTCCTGAACTGTTTATTTCTTCTTTCAGATTATTTGTAAGTACTAAAAAAAATTCCACTTTAATACACTGATTCATGCATTGCCTCACAGAGCAGAACTCATTACATTTACAAGAGAATTAGCCTTTGGTTATGAACCTTCAACAAGTTTTCAAACCACATCACAGTGGCCCTATTCTGGCATACTGAATTATTTCTCTTTTAAGATTTTATCCATTGGTAATAGTGTGTTTTAAAATAAAAGGAAACACTAATTTTAAATCTATGTTGCCTATTATTTGGGTTTCCTTTTCCCTCTGGATGTTTAGCAAATTATTATGTCTTGATATAGTTTTCATTATTTTACTGTGAAGAGCGGCTAGATATAAAAGATTACAATTACTACAATCACTCCAGGATCAAAAAGCACTACTATGCTTGCTTTTCTTTGGTCTTTCACTTCCTTCCCACCAAGCAGGGCAGTCGGCACTGTGGTCGAGCCTAGTGTTAGGGGATTCAGAACAACTGCCTTTCATTCGAAGGCTTAATGTTCCTGGCTTAACATTCTCCATGGGTATTGTGTTAGCTCCCTCTCTCAGGGAAACAGGAGTATCCGTATTTTGATCTTCCTGGTGATATGGATTTCAGTTTTGGCCCCATGGGAATAATTACTTACTCTTCACGTCAGACTTAACCATTATGTTGGTTCCTAGACCTGAACAGGACTGAGGTGCAGAGGAAGGCAAGGTTATATTCTTGAGTGAAACGGATTCACTAAGTTCCAAGTGCATCTTCAAAAACACTATTCCTAGTGAGTATCAACAACCTTTCACTGAGCTCAGTGCTGTTACATGTGATCAGATTGGACAGGAGTCACTTTTGGGAAGTGTAGTGAGAAATGTCCTCCCAGGTATGACACATTGTTTATTTCTGTAGACAACTCCTATAAACCTTACAAAATGCCCAGGACAGCAAGAAGCAGAGGCTATGATCATGCATGTTTTTGTCTTTTCGTTACGAAACTAACTATGGACTCATAATTCACACAGCTGTGGCCAAATTCTCACTGGTTTTAGTCAAATCTGGCTAAAAACTGACTGGTGACACTGGTTTTCATGTTGTTCAAAGAGTCCAATAAGAAACATACGATGCTACAAAAGACATTTTAGGCATAGTTTTTTGAGCACAGAAACAGTCTATATCTGAGCTGGATGCAAAACATCCTTTTTTGGTAGCTACAGGCTTGGTTTTCCCTATGGTTAGGGAGGAACTGTGGGGTTTGAATGGTGACCTGGGAAATGGTCATCCCTCCTTGTTTCTTAATAAGGAAGATGCCTGTCCTATCATAAAACCTTGCAGGAGCTTTGACTTGAATAAAGAAATCTTATTTTACATGCATCTACTGAGTTCTCTACAGCCCTCCTCCAAAATCTTAGACATCTATAGCAGACCTGATCTTCCTGTATCTTGTTGTGTCTGTGGAGTGAAATAAGAACACCTTGGGTAGTATTTGATCTATGAACATCCAAAATAGGTCAGAAAAACTATACCTTAAAAATGCTTACTCTTTTCCATTGAATAAAACCAAGAACATTTAGAGTGAAAGGCGCCTTCTTAGAGCTCTACAAGTAGGTGAAATATGCCCTGCCTGTTAGTGTTTGCCACAGGGGGAGAAAGATAAATATGACCATTTAAGATAGAGGTGAAAGCTTTCAGAGTACTTCTATAATGTAAGTCAAGCAGACCCTGAAGGCAGCCCTTGAGGGCTCACGTGTTAGGCCTAGTATCAAAGCTTCTGGGCTGTCCCCTGCCTGTGCTTGCCCTGTGTATCAGCAAGTCCGCACGCACAGCCAGACAAGCTCTGTGCCAGCCAAAGGGTCAGGAGGCGGTCCTGGGGCACGGCACAGAGCTCTTTGCACTACAAAGAGTGGTGCCAAGATCTGAGACTACATAGAAGCACAGGCTTCCTCGACCTACAAGTCTGAACTGCTGTTGGCCATAGGGAGAGCAGGCTGCTGCAGGGACTGATTTGCCTGGTGCAAGGATACATATCCACCTTTTTCTTTGGCCACGTGGCATGTCTTGCACTTGGGATTTCTCACAGTCCCTTGGTCTGGGGACTTGAATGCCCTCACATCCCAGTGACACTGCTATAAGGACACTGAAGATTTCACAAATAGAGGTCTCCAGTGCAGCTCTTGCTGTAGATGACTATGCTAGTCAGCAGTGATGGTTTGATAAAAAGAATCAAATTTAATGCATAGAGCGGAAATTGAAGAAAAGGTACTTTTTGATATGCAAAAGCAGAGTTTGTTTAGAGCCTTTTGAACATCTCAGTGTTTTTTTCCTTCCTTGCCAGGCTTTTAATGGTAGGAGAAAAGTATCACACTAGCAGCATTGCTAGCTTTATGATTTTGTCATGAGACAGTGTTTTCTATTTTGTTTAAAACCCTAGCTCCTAGAAACAATGGATTATGTGAGAATCTCTCAGCTCTGCTTTGAATGGCAAAGAAAATTTCTAGAGCTTTTTGTGTCAGAAAAATGATTGAAACATGACCCCAATTATATACTAAGAAATCCAAACCCATGTTTGGAATTGATTACACTTTTTATGTGCATGGTTTGAAGTCAATCGTGTGATTTTCCTTTTGGAGGGAGACATTTGACTCATGATTTCTGAATACTTGGGGAGTGGTGCTATTACATTGGGGATACCACTGGTGTTTCCAAATCTGTTGAATGATTTCTGACACAGAATGCTTTAGCTCCTTAAAGCAAAGAAATGTTTTTATTTGGTAAGATGTATAGGACAGATCCTGCTTTAAAAATATATGGAACACGCTTTTGTTTTGTTTTTGCTGAGCAGCAGAAACATTGAGCAGATCCCATGCAAATCCCTAAAGATGAATTTTGGTATGCACAGAGAGTATCCGAGTTCACCACAACATAGACTTGACCAAAAGGTCCAGTCCTGCATATATTCAGTTCCTTTAGGGATACTGAGCTCATGGGACTTTTGTACTTCCTAAAAAGCCCCCTCCGCCCCTTTCAGAGTTAGAGCACCTCATAAAGACTGTGTAAATGTTCCTTTTGGGCAGCATAATTCACTGTAATGGTTAGGCAGCAGTGCTGCCTGGGGAAGCAGCTACAGTGTGAATTGCCATGATAGGATGTGCTGGCTCACGTGTGCGTAGCTTAGTTCTAACTGAGGCAGTGAGCCAAGCCTTCCCCCTTGGACCCCTGGCCCTCAAAGTCTGTGGCCAGCCCAGAGCACACAGTTTGTGTGGGACCTGGGCAGGGCTGAGCATGTTGTGGTGGGTCAGGTGTTAGAAAGCAAAGACTGGTGCCTTTGAGGGCAGTAGTAACTATTCTTTGTTAGGGCATAATTTTTCAGTTTCTGGATTTAAACAAAGGCAGACGATAGCAATAGAAGACATAGCTAATGAACCTGCTCCCTCTGGGAGCCCTGTTAACACACAGTGTCAGCACCTGGTAGATGATGCCATTCACTGTGATGCCAGTGTTTTTTCAGAACACATGGTAGGTCTGGCATTGCTGCCATGTATGCAAGCACTACTAAAGTATCTTCTGTCTCTTATGTATTGTTAGCATATTTTTACTTGAGCAAACCCCCTTCAGAACTACCTCGAAAATGGGATTGAGGAGCATTTTTCTTGTTGAGGGCTCCACAGGCTTTTCAGATTTTTTGGATGAACCATGCATTTGCAAAAACACATCCTGCATGCTTGTCAGTAATAAGGTGAAAAATCACGCACAGGCTTTAGCTGTTCCAAAGGCCTAATGTTCTTTCCCCCAATGTAATTGAAAGACACTGCCTGAGTCCATGAGCCAAACTATGTTCCTGATTACTTAATTTGATGGGGTTGTGTATAGGGTCCCACAATTTAATGAAACTGCCAAGTCTGGTGCTTGGTATAAAATTCAGTGCACTTTTGCAACAATTATATCTAGGAGTAGTTTGAACTATGTTTTCCAGTTTCACTCTCTTCTTCAAGTACCTTTTTGTTACTCCTCTTTAGCTTTTTGTTTTGGATCAAAATTTTCAGAAGTTAATAAGAACCACAAATTGGGAGCAAGATTGCATAATCCAAGATTGTGAGATTTGGGATGTTTAAATTTTGCTGTGTTGCTAACAGTTGAGGTGCTGGTTGCTTAGCACATGACAAAAGCAGATCTGCTGAGATCTGCAGGAAATGAGTGCCTGAAGACAGTATGACATGGATGAGGGTCCCAGCATGGTGTGAGGTACCTTTTCCACAGAAGGATCAGAAGAGAGGTGTGAGAGGGGCTGAGGCAAGAAGCACCTGCCCTCAATCGATGTAGTAGGCTCACGGGTGTCACGTTTTAGGGCCAGATTTACACTGACACAATAGATGTAGGGGAAGCATCCCACATCTAGTTGTTCTGTGGACTGTGAGCAAGTGAGTTCTGGCTGCCTTGAGTGGATTCACTGATGTCTACTAAGGAATAAATCATCTTGCACCTTTACCTCAGTGAGATCACAAATACACTTCTGTTTTTTCTGTCTATTTTCAACAGTCATGCAGTTGCCTAGAATGTTTTCAAATTCTTTTATATGTTCTTTCATATCTCAGTGTTTGGTTAAAATTGGCCAGCAAATATAAGAATTGGTGGTTAAGGCCAGGCCAATGCAAGTAGTCATGACTAACCTGATCAAAGGCAACAGAGCTGGGGAAGGGTCTGGAGCACAAGCCTGATGAGGAGCATCTTAGAGAGCTGGAGTTGTTTAGCCACAGAAAAGGAGGCTCAGGGGCGACCTTATTGCTCTCTACAAGTGCCTGAAAGAAGGGTGTAGCCAGGTGGGTTTTGGTCTCTTCACCCAAAGAACAAGGGTGAAAGGCAAGAAGAAACTGCCTCAAATTGCACCAGGGGAAATTTAGACCATACATTATGAAAAATTTCTTCCCTGAAAGGATCATCAAGCATTGGAACAGGCTGCCCAGGGAAGTGGTGGAGTCATTGTCCCTGGAGGTATTTAAAAGACATGTAGATGTGGCACTTAATGACATGGTTTAAGTGATGAACTTGGCAGTGTAGGTTAATGGTAGGCTTGATGATCTTAGAGGTTTTTTCCAATCTAAACAATTCTATGATTCTGTGATTCACATATGAGTACACATAGGACCATATGTACTTCTTTTCCTCACAACACCAAGCAAAATAACACCCCACCCTAGTAAGAGAGGGGGCCAAGGAAAACTACAATGCCCTGTGTTAAGGAGAGCTTTGTGGTGGGTCTTTCTGGTTCCAGGGTGCATGAGGGCCTCATCCTGACTTTCTCCACACAGTGTAATCCCACAGAGGACCATCAGTGAGTCAGCTCCTTTACCACTCACTGTGGGTACTACCTGCGGTGAATCCTCCCCACCACCGGGCTTTTAAAAATTGTATTTTTCTTCCTTAGTATTTAGTATAATGAAGTACAGCAGACACTTTGGTATAGTGTCCATTTTGAAACATGCCCAAGACCTCTTGAACACCACATTCCCTCAATACAAATCATTAATACAGTTTTCATTCATTTAATAACCCAAAGTCACAATTTTACTTGATATATCTTGAATAGTTCTTTAGCAAGCATGCTGCTTCCACATTTTTGCTGATGGTTGATATTGGTAGTATAACTTCAATCATTTCAGTACCCAAGAAGGAAATTGTCCATATGTTTAGGAGTGCAGTTAGCCTTTTTGTAGGTATCAATGAAAACCCTCTTCTTCGATTCCTAAATCTGAGCCAATATTTAAGAAGACAAACTATTGTGAAGGGCTTAGTGCAGCAAAAGTAATGGTCCTCAGTTTCCAAGTGAGTGTCAGGACTAATGAAAAGACCATGTTATTTTTCTTCACTGATTTCTGTCTTGAGAAAGACAAAAATATTGAATAGAGATCTGGCAATAGGATCAGGTAGGTAGAGTAGACTGGTATCCCATCTAAAGCAGAACATCCCTTCTACTTAAAGTTTTAAGTATCTATTTAAGTCAGTTTTAAAGATTTTGCTGCTTAAGATTGGTTTTTACTGAATCAGAGACTGGATCCTTTAAGAGTGCTGTCTTTTGTGTGAGGGGAATATTCAAAACTGTAAATGAGAAAACTCTTTTTCTCTTGCTACTGGTTTTTGTCTTACTCTGACAATTTTTGCTAATTAACTGACCATTAGCAGCCCTAGAGTTTATTGTTTAGTATTTTGCCTTATTTTCCCTTTTGTTAAATAAATGATCCAAAGTTAAGCTTTATGGATCACACCTCTTTGTTTGCCCTTGTTGACGGATCATTTTCCACTCAGAATGGAAATGATTAAACCATATAAGAAAGGATCATGCTTGCTGCTTATTCTCTGGCATCATATATGGAAAAATATTGCAGCTGGTTGAATTGTCTAGTTGAAATTAGCCTTTAAAGGAAAACAAAACAGAAGGGAATTGTGCAAGTGGGTTCATTAGGGCTTTATCATAACAAGGAGTGAGTGGTGAAGAGGGAGAAAAGATGACAGAGTTCATGTTCCTGCAGGTTAATTTATCAGTCTTTATGGGCACATGAAAAGAAAATTATGGCTACCTATAAAGGTCTAATTAGAGCATCTAGTGTAAATTCTCTGCAGCTAATCTGGTACAGTTCATAAAAAGCTAACAATAATAACAATAAAAACATAATGATGTGTTGCATTAAATGGGCAATCTTCAGCAAATGGGGCTAAATTTAAAAAGGTCTATTGGAAAAGTAGGCTCTTTATAGGCCTTAAATTGAGGATAACTCATTAAATACACAGCATGTTTTGCTGTTTAGTCCAATAGTGACTAATGTACCCTGGATGTGTACTCCTAGGAATGTTTCTGGTCTTGGGAGCAAGTAAGAACTTCTGGTAAAATCCTTGTAAGTCTCACCTTGAGCACTTGGGGAATATTTGCATTTTTAAATGCTTCTTCATAGTTCTGATCTTCATTATATAGCCCAGTCCTGCTGATGAGTGTTTCTTGGTATAAGCAATCAAAACTGGGACAACTTCTATGACCCAGCCTTCATATCCATGCCTGAAATGTGGACATTTGAGAACTTGGCAAAGGTGTGAGTTAAAAATCTCGTGAAAAACCTCAGTTCTGTCTGAAAGGAGTAATTCATAATTACTGTAATTTGAGAGTGCTGAGAGTGCACTCTGAAAACTCATCTCTAGAAAGCCTATAAATGTAAAGGCAGTGAGAACAGAAAGGCAAATTAATTTATTCAAAATTGTGTCAAAAGGAGAATTTTCCTCAAGCATTGCTTTGACTACACCATTGTCTTTCTGCCTCATGACTGATTTCCCCTTCTCACCTGCTCCAGACACAAGCTACTTGTCTTTGCTTTGTGGACTCTCTAGTCAGTCCCTATGTGCTGTGGTTCTGCTGCCACTAATTGATTTTTGTCGTGGCCCCTTGGCCACTGGTTAAATTTTTGAGAAAGTCTTTCTGCCCATTTGAGGAGAAATTTTTCAAATGAACCAAACATCAAGCAAATTCTCTCTCTTCAAGCTCTCTGTAAAACTGTCATGGACAGATCCTTAAACACAGTTCAACAACCATGAAGGAGCCAAGACAGCTTTACATTTTTCTAGCCATGGTGGTCTCCTTGTCTGGTGGTTTTCTCTCCTGTCCTTTGTACACAGTCCACCTTCAACAGAGAGGAACAGTTTTTGGGAGGCTGCTGCTTTGCCATCATCTTTTTTATATGACCCCATAACATAAAAAGTTATAAAAAATACATAAAGAAAGGCAAGAGTTATGAAGGTTGGCAATTCTTGCCGGTTGAGTAAGGGCTGTGAGTTCTGGGGTCTTATCAAAATACTCTGCAGAAAGTGCAGCTCCAGTGACCACTTCCCAGAAGTGCCTTTGAGACAAGCAGCTCTGTTCCTATGTCCCTGAGCAACAGAGAAAGAACATAAAAAACTGCAGAGGCCAAGCAGACCATATAGGTGGTAGTTTCCTCCTCAAACCTTTCACTGCATACACAATTACAGCAATCAGATGGCTATGTGGTATAAAAATCTATGTGAGCGTACTTAAGGGGAAAAAAGAGAAAGTGGCAGAGTTTTGTGCATAAATTATCATTTTCTATGTAAAAGAAACAGACTTAGCAATTATGTTTACCTCCACATCTTTGGAGGCCATTTTAGCAGAGGTCTCTGCTTCCCCGGTGTGACTGCCAACTTTGAGAATTTTTAGGTTGTGGATGATTGTTCTAATTGGTTGTAAAATAAACTATTTCAAAGAACTGGCACTCCTCACATGTGCCACTCTTGGCGTAGTGTGTTTGTGATGTATTTGCTGGTAGAGAAGAATGTTGCTGGATGTGTGTGCACTGGAAAGCTGCAAATTGTTTTGCCTTTCTTTTGTTTCTGTTTATCTTGGTTTGCAAATATTAAGCAGACATAGTTCTCAATATGGACAAATGTGCTGCAAAATGCCACTCAGCTGAGGAGATCATAGCTGTTTTTCAATTATTAAAAGCACATGCAGAAGAATAAACTCATAGCTAATTTCAGAATGAAGGTTTGCAGCAGATGCATAACCCTAGTGAGGAAAGGTTTAGGTGACAGAAATGCTGATGTGTTTTAATTTATATAGCAAAATCTCCAGAGACAAGGAGGGCTGTACTTTGGCACAATCAACACATAAAGGTTATACCTGCATGTCTGAGAGGGTGCCTGTTAAATGCCACATAGCCCAGTTCTTCCAGTTACACTGGTGACAAGCATGGAGTTTCTTGTGTTTGGGTTGGTCTGAAGAGAGAATATGTCTCTACAGGTCATATAGATGATGAACACCAGCTCTGGGCTCTGGTAAAAAGAGGCTTTCCTCTTCCTCTCTGCATACTCCTGAAGGGGCTGAGTTTTTTGTTTTATGTTGTTTGGCGCTTTTTCTCTTTTTTTTTCTTTGTTTTCTTTTTTTTTTCTTTTCTTTTGTAAAGCCACAGAAAATGCAAGCAGTTCTGAGAACAAGGTACATGCACCAAAACAAAGTTCTGGAAGAGGGGCAGAGATAAGGGAGTAAGGAAGGATGAGGAAAGACATGGCTGCATTACCACCTTCCATCCCTACAATTTCTATTTAGAAATTGTGAGAAGGGAAAGGGATAAACTTTGATAAACCATCTAACTCAAACCCTGCATATCCAGCAGTCCTTACCAAGGGGATGTAGCTTAAGACAAAATTTTATCCATCAGTTGGGATGATGTTCAGAGCAGTGTTACAGGGTAGAGTGATACACTCTGCTCCCTGTGAAAATCGTGGCCTTGAGAAGCCCAGGAGAGTCTCACAGGTTCCATTCTGTAATGAAAGCCCATGCAACACTTACCCATCCTACTCCCAAGTTCTGAACAGTAGAAGATGGCCAGGCTGTTCTTCCCGCCACAAGGAACAGCTGGACCACACACACGAATGGAAAACCTGCCCTATGTGTGTACATGAAGGCACTCAGTTTGCTCGTCAGCAGGCATTGGGAGTCTGAAGGAAGGGAGTTTGGGTTGTTTTGTTGTTTTGGGAATCAAAATATGCAAGTGACCTCCTCCAGCTGCATGTCAGAGAGGACATGTTTGGGTTGGCTTTATGGTGTAGCAATATCTATAAATTTTCTTTCTTTTGTCAGTTTGTGTCGCAACCTTCATGTTGCTTGAGTATACAGAAGGGACCATTGGTGTCTACCAGAGCCATTTGTAAGCATTTTTTTTTTCCTCTGTCCTATCAAAAGTAGTTTAAGTATGGCTAAATATCCAAAATCTCTGACACCATGCTATGGATAAAGTAAATATTTCTGTACTTTATGAAATCAAGGGAGTCTCAGATCCTTTGTAGCTGACTACGTAGTGGTATTCCCTTTGTGTACTTTCTGCTTGTTTGTAAATGTGTCATCTTCAGGAAATATTTCCAATACAGATCTCAAGGCTTTTTGTAGGGGCAAAATCCTTCATGTTGCTTGTATGACTTTGTGTTCTTCTCTTATACAGTGGAAGGGGAAGATGAACAGCCCTCTGCGAACTGCCCTTGCAGGACAGCATCCCTTCTTTGAAACCAGACCTCCTGCTTGCTCAGGACTGAGCACATTTGCTCCAGACAGACCTGGGCCAGACTTGCCTTCTGCTCGGTCTTCAGTCTTTCCGAAAGGCTTGCAAAGCCTCGTTGGTTCAGGGCTACAGCACCCTCAGGGGAGCTACACAACCATCGTCTCATGGCCTAGAAAAAAAGATTATTTAGATGTATTGTTCTAGAAACATTTTGAGTCCCAGCCAGACATTTAGGGCCAAATGCTGCTCAGAAGTTTATACAGGCATAACTGCAAGTATGAAAGTCAGTATTTCTCTCAGCAAGTACAAATCTTTTCCCTCCTTATCCATTTTTGAATGCCAGTTGTACCAGAGATCTGTGGGGGCTTGGAGATCAATTCTGACATGAAAATAACCAGAATCAATAACAAGTAGATAATGAAATGGTCATCTTAAGGCTTTCTGCAACGGGCATTATCAAAGCATCCTCTAGGTGTGTGGAGGATAAGAGCTCCCTGACATGTGAACTGGTGTTTTTTTCAGCCCAACAAGAATTTATAGCAAACATCACGCCCATTTCTGGGTCATGATAAAGCAGGATTGACTTCCTCCAGCTCCTTGTACGGTCTGCAGAGAGAAAGAGTAGAATAGCAGAAGGCCTGTTGGGGTTTGTGCCTTATTTAAATGTCCCAATTACTTGCGGGCAGCTTTAAGCTTTCTCCACTCAAATCCTTGGACAGTCCAAACACTACCTGGCCAAATCCTTACCACTCTCCAGGTAGGTTTCTTAGCTCAGACATGATGCCCATAGGTACCATAGGAACAGATTATGTGTTGATTTTGTCCAGAGCCAGGCAATGCAAGTAGCAAACAACATAAGCCCCTTTTTTGAACTTAGGTACCAAAATGGTAGGGTGCTGCGTTAGATAGTTAGAGTCAGTGGTCTGACTATAGTCCAAAATATTTATGAAAAATTAGTAGCCTTTGTAATGGGAACGCCATGTGAAAACACCCAATGCTGCTTGCCTTTCCCAGAGGAACCACTGGAAGCTCTTGACTGTGCCATTCCACTTCCAGAAGTGAACAGGATTTGGTCAGCACAGTCTCCACAAAACAGTGGTGTTCCCAAAGCCACCCTGTCCTCACACAGTGCTGCCTCACAGCTGCATTTGTATGGCATGCTCCTTTGCTTTCCTTTATCATTCTGAATCATCTTCACCAAAGACCTTTCTTTCACAGACCAAAGTTATTCCAGTAAAGCTGGGTTTTATTGTCTCACTTGCAGATTTTGTGGACAATTATTCACAGGGAAAATATTTATCTTGTTTTTCCCAATCTCATTTCTACACCTGCCAAATCGCCTCACCCTTTCCAACTCCTTCTAATGCCCATGAAGATCCCATTGTATCATTTTGGTCCATTTCGTAAGCTAAAGAATGTATTGGATTGGGCAGGTCTGGATTTACTGCCAACTATGACAGCTAATTCAAATGTCTGCTAGTATCTCTGGGACAATATAATGTTCTAATCATAACCAAAATGGCATCAGACTTCTGGTATGACTCCGTCATAGTTAGTGTCATTATTAGGAAAAAGATTTACTCCATAATGATCAACTTCATTTGTTTTTTGCAGTGAATTAATACATTTATGATGGCAAGTTCTAATAATACTGTTTCTCTGTTAAACCAGCAGCGCTGAAAGAAAGTGAGAAAGTAGAAATCTCACGTTTGTTCAAAAATATATGACCCCATCATGTCTGTAGGGAAAAAATATTGTGAACATTTAGTCAATGTGCATTATAGCTTCAGAAACGTAGTAGTGAATGAATGTTGGATTCTTTTCATTGTTTTCTTTCTTAAATCTCCTGGATTGTTTGATTTTTTCCAAGCCAGTCTTATGATTTTGTGATGCAACACTCGCATTTTAAACTCTGGATATTTATAGGAATATATGTAACGAATTTTATGGCTTGTTTTAAAACAACTTGTATCAACTATGGATCTTAGGCCAGCTGCCAGATATTAGGAATATATGGTTCTTCTTGATAAAAACTTGCTATCACTGAAAAAGATTTATGGTTGCAACAAGATATGAACTGATAGGGGTTTAAGTCCAGCCTCTGCAATAACAGAATTTATGTGCAGTTTCCTCCTCTTTAAGCAGTGATTAGAGTAGGAATGTGATGCATTTGAGCCAGTTGGTGCAAACTGTGCTTCTGGGAATTACTTGTTTGACATGACCAGGACTAGTTATGACATTCACCTAAAGATTTCAGCTGATTCCCCTGGGAACTGAATTAGCCCTATGGTCTAATCTGTTCCCTCAGTTGGGGTGCTACTGGTTCCCACATGCCTGGCTGTAATGTCTAGGGATGCTGAACTTCTTGTTACCCACTGACTTTGACATGAGTGTCCAGCACCCTGAGAAATCAGGCCACACATGAAAGCACCCTAAACTAGGGCATACTTTGATTGTCCTAAGGGCACAAAGCAGTTTGGATCGTTGTCTGTGGTGCTCCGAGCTGTTCCCAGAACAGCTGGTAGGCTGGGCAGGAAAGAAGCTAAGCCAACAACAGTGGAAAAGCCAAGAGAGCTCTAGAGGGAAGGGTCCAGTTTCCAAGCCCTTGCACTGGGACAGTGGTATGAAAAGTCTGGGGCTTTTGCCCAGGGAGGCTGGTCTGAAGGAAAGACTGAATGACATAAATTAAACATGATCCAGCATTATAATACATGGGGTGAATTCACAGGAGAAACTCACAAAACAAAAACTGTGAATGGATAGAAGTATAGATTTGCCTTATTTACAGAAAACAGAGTTGATGAGTATGTTGAAAACACATGAAGGTGAAATTAAAATCAACAAAAAAGGGGGAGGAGTGCTGGCCCAGTGTCCTGTCCCTGAGTCTAGTTGTGCCTTGTGGTTTGAGCAAAGCAAGGCAGCCAGGGAGAGAGGAAAAGAAAGTTGCAAGAAGGACATCTCTGGAGGGATGTACATGAGTGAAAGGAGGTTGTGATCTTTCTTCTGAGTTGACTTCCAAACTGTGTTAGTGATCAAGCAGGGATAGTCATCATTACTCCATATGCTAGATTACAGTTTGGTGTACAGCTATACACCAAATGTACAAACTGGAGACTTCCCAGGCAGTGTTCTGAAAGCCAAATTATCCTTTTATTGTGTTTAGTTTTTTTCACTTCTCCTATACTTGCCTCCTATTCCTCTGTATCCTATTACTGATTCTGCAAGAAAGAAAGACTCTCTGACTGCATTATTACCAGCTGGGAAAACCTGGTGGCTGCCTGCTCCCATTGTCCCATCTAGGTGAGCAAGAAGATTTTGATGGCAAGGAGTGCAAGTGGAAGGGAGCAGTAGAACAGAAAACTGCATCTGGAAGGTGGGAAATGTTCAGGTAAGCACAATCATGTAAAGAGAATATTTTGTCTTTAGCACAGTATGCATTTGCTCGGAGTATAATGGAAAGGAAATCTCTGAGCAACATTATAAACATATCTTCCAGCCCTGGTTATGCACACACACATAAATGGTTCATGTTTCACTCCTGTGGATTATTATTGTATCAGCACAACCTTGAACTATATTTATAGTCTTGTAAGCTGCCGAGTTGCAACCTGCTTCTTGTTTTTTCCTGGTGGCAGGCAGCAGGGCCTAAAGGGGCGATTGCAGCTGAGAGTATCCGTGGAAGAAATTGGAGTCTGGCCACTCACTCTGTGTGGCCATGAGCAATTCCCTGCTTCTCCATACCTCAGTTTCCCCACTGATAATAGCAGGAAGGGTTGTTATCCCCAAGGCAATTATAAGCACTTTATTAGAGCTTCTTGTACCTTTGCTGTTGAACACCTGGTTGAAACCTGGTGGTTACAGTAGCTGATCAAGTGTGATTGCAACAGCTTCTTGTGAGACCCCGTTTTCAGCCCCTGGTGACTGTGAGATAGAGCTACAGAGGACTCTGGTGTAGGTGCTCTATGTGCCTGTGTCTGTGTGAAGCCACCAGGGCCCCGTGTTCACTGGGATTTTTGCAGGGCAGACACATAGGCTTAAAAGACTCCACCATTTACAGAATGAGAGATAGGATGCCATATCTGCATACTTGAGGAAAACTAATTTTCTTTCAGAGACAGGCACTAGGGAAGACTAATTACATTAACCTTTTCTTTTCTAACACAGGTTATATATAGTTAGGAAAGGCAAAAAAGTATCGAAAAGGAGAGCAAAGGTCTCTCAGTCCTTGCCAGAGCTGTGGGTACTGCCAAACAGGAGGGCAGGTCTGAGGAGGTGGTGGCAGATGCCAGAGCTTGCCCTGGGGTGTGAAGCTGTGCTGATGAGGCCAGCTGCAGAGTTCACTGATTGTTATTTGTCTAATACAGAGTTTTCTCGTGTCTCATGTGACACGACCCTGTTGCCATCGTGCCTGGCCCTCTGGACAGAGTCTTGTTTTGCCAGGGTTCACTTGAAGTCTAAGGCCTGAAAGGTCACAACGTCGCATAGTTATAACTTCCAGCTCCCAGACTGTCCTTTCTATTGCTAGCTCCTCACTCTCTTTTCTAGGTTTCCTCCCTCCAAACGTGAAGCCTACAGAAACCCACTCTTCCTCTTTCCTGTAACAATTTTTATCAGGCTTATGATGTGCAGTAGTGTCCACTTTGCAACTTCTATCTGATGGCAACAGAAAAGTGTTCACAAAATTAATTGATTATATGTGGTTATATTCTTTCTTTTCTTCTTTTTTTTTTTTAACAAATAGCTAGCTCTTTTTTGATTTTCATTCCCCTTAAAGCTTCTGTCACATCCCTAACCTGAGGAGCTACTCAGACATAGAGAGGGCTTTCCTTTTTCAGCACATTCCTATCCTCCACTGTGTAAGTCCATGAGCCAAAAGATGATGTGATCCTGGCAGCCCAGTTTTTATGTTGAAAGTGTGCTTTGTGCTAAGGCTCTTCCCCCTGGAGTCTTCTTTGTGCACTCCTCAAAATGATGAAATCAGGGATCATAACTCAGCAGCTAATTAGAATTATGATAACACCTTATCCTTGGCAGCTTGCCAGCTCGCCTGACTGCAGCAGTGGTCTCGCCTTGGAGTTTGGTCTCATTTCAAACTCCAGGCCCTTGAGTGCTGTGATTACTCCAAAGGTGTAGGTCTTCCCACCATGGCCCATTCCAATGCTGCAGCTGCAGTCCTGTGTCCTCCTTCCCTCTCTGAGATCCCAACATCAAGTTCAGCTCGCTTCTGCTCTGTGGTACACTCAGGGATCACAGACAAGAAGAGAAGTTGTGAAGTTGCATTGCTGTAAGAGGGAGTGCTTTAGGAGACACACAGACTGCAGAGCCCTTCCCCATCACCGGAGGTACTGTGGCTCCTCCTAGGTCACATTCTACATCTTACATCTAGATCTGCATCAAGAGGAAGAAAAAAATCAGGGTTGT
The DNA here is from genome assembly GCA_013397795.1 of Orthonyx spaldingii. Lineage (NCBI taxonomy): Eukaryota > Metazoa > Chordata > Aves > Passeriformes > Orthonychidae > Orthonyx > Orthonyx spaldingii. Next base: position 664,188 of record VZTJ01004371.1, on the reverse strand, counting down.
CCCTTTCAGGAGCAGAGAACAACTGGGAAGGATGAACAGTCACTTCAAACCTAGGAGTCCAATAAAATACTTCCCTTCTCCATTACTATTTGTTAAAAAAAAAAAAAAAAAAAAAAGGCACTATTTGAGCCAGTTCCTGATTGTAGTTTTTATGGGGTGGGACAGGAGAGAGGAAAGGCTGAGTCACAATTTCTGAGCACTCAGCTCTTCCATAATGCTTCATCACCAAGGATCTTAAAGTGGTTTTGACATATGAATGAGTTAAATTTCACCACTTCCTAGTCAGGCCAGGAAAACCTTTGCTGAGTTCATTCACAGATGAAATGGAGAAAGCCTTTAGGTCAGAGTTTTCCAACCTGGATACTTCGTGTTAGATACCAAAGCTAGAAATAACTTAAAAATAGAGTGGGTTTAAAGTGCGTTTATCCATGCTTCTACTGTCACAGCAACAAAGAAGTACCTGAATTTATTTTGGATTTAATCAGACTGTGGAATTCACTAGCCTACTTCTGATCTGGTAACATCATATACCTCCTCTGACTCCACCAGAATTATCTATGAAAGGCTGGAGAGGAGGCAGATTTGCTATTTTCTGCTGAAGGAAGGGTTTCTCACTCTACAAAGTAATAGCATCCTCTGTTATTCCCTCTCTTCTTCCCTCCCTCTGGTTTTCTGTGTCCAGGACCATGGTAAAAGCATTAGAGATATTGGAGCCTTCAGCACCTTCAGCTCCACAGACACCTCCCATCAGGTTTTCACTCCTGCTTCTCAGAGCTCTTGCACTGAAGAAGCCGGCCTTGTTCAGTCACCATCTGCACAGAGGATAAGAAAATTGCCATGAATCTGCACAACGAAACAATGGCTTGGACACGGTTAGGTCAGGGGATATCTATGTGAAACCAGCCAACATTAAGTGAGTTACCTTGGAACCATTCTGGGCCATGAGCAGTGAGTGAGACTCCAAGGACCTGGAGCACTTCTTGAGCTGTCTGTGTGGCAAGGCAGGGGTGTGTTAACCAGCTGATCTTCACTGAACTGTTGAGGCTGCTCACCTGGGTTGGAGTTCTCTAGAGAGCTGCCCCCTTTTATCCACCTTCAGTTTCCTTGCCTGGACCTGCCCCAGCTTGTCCTGGCACAAGCTAAGGTACCCCCATCGAAATCTGTGCTCAGTAGCTTCTGAGGAGTCACTGTGGGCTATACAGGACCAGGCACAGACCTTTGGCAGAGTACAAGACCTCCTGAGATATCTGTGTTTTCTTCTGGAGTGTGTCTTGCAGGCAGTGCTGCACTAAGGGGACTTTTGTGACAGTAGCATATTACATGGCACTATGAATATCCTCAAGGCTCTGGGCTAAAGTTTATTTTGCCTCTGTATCCCGACTGTCTGAGCAGAAAGGCTGGCTTAGCTTGTAAATGTGACTTCACAGAAACATGGCAAAAGACAGAGATACCTTAAGCCAGTAAATGCTTCCAGATGGGGGCATTTCTGGTGAACTTTTTACTTCTGCCTCTAAATGAGGCACTGTTAGCTTTTCACGAAGATCGAAAAGATTTGAGCCTTACATAGGGTTAAGTGTGTTGGTTCTTTCTTTCTTTCTTTCTTTCTTTCTTTCTTTCTTTCTTTCTTTCTTTCTTTTTCTTTCTTTCTTTCTTTCTTCCTTCCTTTCTTTCTCTCTTTCTCTTTCTCTTTCTTTCTTAGCTTTCTGAGTATTTTAAATTTTTCTCCTTTCTCTTTTTGTCTTTGTGCAAAACAAAGCATCTAAGAAGAAGGAAACACTGCTGTTTTAAAAAAATGCAGCTTAATATATTCCTAGAAGCCTGTAAATAGAGAAAAAACAGGCAAAAGAGGGAGAGCAAGAAAGTTTTGACAGTAATAGCAGTGAGCCAGTGGAGCATCTTGAAAGGAACTAGCCTTGTCTTAGGAAATTAAAAAGACATGTGTGTAGCTGTTAAAAAGCCTGAGAAAAGTGTCTGATTCTCAAGCAAGGCAGTCCTGCAGGAGGAAGTTTACAAGAGCTAGGAGTAGTAGTATCCGTGACTTTAATCTGGTCTTGGAAATTATTAGTTCTAAGCATGCTGGAAGGAATTAAGACCAAACAAGGGGTTTCAGTTTAGAATCTAAGTCTTTGATGCTTTAAGAAAGTAATTTGATTGCATCAAATGGGTCCCAGGGATAGGAACCTTAGTCCATAAATATCACCGATCCACATCATTAAAAAAAATTCAATCTGCACTTTTTTTTTCCCTTCTTCTTTTTGCAGTGCTAATATTCTTTGGACATAAGAGGCCCACAGCTGAATCAGCAGGGAGATTGATTTCTCCCTCTCCCTTTAAAAGAGGGAAAGAAGGTCCCTTTGGGTCAGGGTTAAGGGCTTGGAAGGGGCCTAATGGGAAAGTTCATCTCACAGCTGCCAGCAGTATATAGTACCAGGCCCATGGATAACAACAGGATGTGGGTTTTGAGCACTGTCAGCTCCTTCATGATATATTTCTTTTTAATTTTCTCCTTTTAAAATAATACACCAGCAAAGAACATTCTTTACTATCATAACAAAATCTCTGCTCCAGTGACTCTGAGATGTTCCTAATTGTTTTCAATCTGTCAGGAGCGCTTTCTGTTTACATTTCTGCAACCACTCAAGAGATTGCTGTAAAGAAAACAAACAAAAAAAATGGCCTGGACTGACTGAGGGGTTGGGTAATGGGTTACAGCCCTTTCACCTCGCTCAGCGCCACTGAGCAGGAACCAAAAGCTGAATTGGTCGGTAATAACTCGATTATCAACTTGGCAAAGCCAATTTCGAGCTGTTATTAGCACTTCAAGTCACCAAACAGGCACAGTGACAGCCAGTGAGTTAAAAATAAACCCTAGTTATGGTGGAAGGCACAGGGAAAACACCCTATTCATCCAAGTGGAGATGGAAAATAAAGGGGAAGAGTGCACGTAGCTCTTCGCACTGTCATCCTGTGAATGACAAATACCAGTGCATTTCCCATGGTGAAAAACACATATGATCTAACTTTTCATGCTGTTTTGTAAAAAGTGATCTCATTAACGTGAGAGCAAAGTGATTTCTGGGAACAGCCATGTTCTGAGCTGTTGCTGCTGATCCTACAAGAGCCAGTGATGCGGGGGCAGCCTTATACCACCATACATGCATCCTCACCAGCAGGCCACACCGGTCTTGCTGTGTGATGGAGGGAGGGGTGGAAGCACAGGGACTACAAGGACGGCAGTGTACAGGCGGCCCAGGGCCCCCTGCAGATATCTGCTGGCAGAGCTGGGACACATGGGCCATGGGAGGAGCACTGAGGAATTTTCCCAGCATCATTCCCTGCATGTGTGGGTGTTGCCTCCCACCATGGAGCCAGCATCCTGTTGTGATTCTCGGTGTTACAGCACGAATGGTGGGCCCCCAGCCCAGAGGGAGTTTCTGCTGTACCACAGGCTGTAGGAGAGAGGTGCTACCTTGAAGAGCTGCAGAACTAGGATGCGAGAAAGCTGTCCCGTTGAGCAAGTGAGCTGAGAGCGGAAGGCAGCATTCATGTTGTCTTTTAGAAATGCTTGTGAGTTGTCAAGCCTGTCCCTCTTTGTTAGTGGTATAGGAACCAGTGGTCTGTCTGCAGACAGTCTGGATGTGTTCTTGGGCTTGGTGATAGGATGTAATGGTCACGATGACAGGGGCCCATAGTCTTAGAGAAAACCTGAATTGAGACCTGTTAGACTTTGAAAGCAACCAAAGAAAACAGAGGAGCTGTGGATCAAGTCCACTGAGGTTTTTTCAGGATAACCCAGAAAGATGAAGACAGAAGAATTGGTCACTGAGTTCCTCAATCACAGCTCGGTGTTGTAACCACACGTTCCACCAGAACTGTCCTCCTGTGGCTCTTCCTGGCCATCAGGGTTCCATATGTCCCTCAGTGCAGAAGTAGCTGAAGAAGAGTCAGGGCTGGTTTTGCATGCATAAACAAAAAAGCAGAACCACAGGAACTGTCAGGTGGTATGTTTGGAAGGAACTCATCACCCTGGCATGTGGTATGCCCTGAGCTGCTCTCAGCTACTGGCACTGGGAAGTTCATACCAAAACCTGAGAGCACTGATCTCCCCTGAAGAAAGGTCTGAGTGAAGAATGGGTCACTGCAGAGGACCCAGAGCCATGGGCCTGAGTCAGGCTTTTGTTATGAAGGATGGGAAGAAGGGCCTATGTCAGAAAGGACTTATCCTGCTGCTTTGGAAGTCATGACTCCTTTTGCTCTGCCACAGACTTCCCACATGTGCTTTACACACATCCTTCAGCTCTCTTTGGCTGCCTGTGTAAAATGGAAGGTGTTGCCTTACTCTGTCTCACCAGAGAGCTGTAAAACATGGTCTATTCCAATTTTCAGAGGCTCTCATAGTCATTTATCCAAGTAACTTAAAAAACTTCAGCTTAAAGCAAACCATCCTTGGGGCCCCTACTTGGTCTCAGTACTTGGGAGGAGCCCACAGTCAAAAAAAGACACGTTCCCCACTGCTGCACAGACATGGCTGAGAAGTCTTTTAGTGGGATATGGTTTCCCACCTGTTTTGCACCAGCATAAAGAGTTCTGCTAAATGCAAGGCAGCAGTTGGGTTCATGCTTTTCCACAGGAAATGCTGGACACAGAGATAAGCTCGTCCAAGTTAACACTGGGATAACAGCAAATCTTACCAAGTAGGAATGTGAAGCATGGCAGCCACAGTAGCCATGGGGTATGTGAGGGCTCTGTCACATTTTTTACGGAGAAGCAAAATTGCTTTTCCTCTCATCTTCCTGGGAAAGAAGAGACAGATCTGTGGTTGGCTTGACTTGTCAGGAGTGTTGTTGCTACTACTTCTTGTCCTCCCTGTGCCCTTTGGCTGCCTTTGCTCTCTGCAGCAGCATACAGAGATACACAGAGTAGCTGTGGGCAGAGGACAAGAAAACAAGCTCTAGAACAAAACAGAAAGTATGTTCTCATTCAAACCTCATTAATAATGGAGAGCAAGTGAAGAGAAATGGTAAAAATAAAAGACATTTCTTGCTGGAAAGAGAGAGAACGTACTGCACCACTGCAAAGAGTGAAAGGTGAAGCTTTTCAGAGTTTACATCACTCTCCATAAAAGAAATTCAGTGTATTGCACAGTTACTGCAAGATTTAGCCAGGCAGTGGGATGACAAACATCACTTAAAAATAAACAAAGAAATCATTTTATGTTGAGATTTTTACTATGTCAGATTCTTTTTTTCTTTCTTTTTTCTATTTCAGTTCAACATCTCAAATTTTCTTTCTTAGTGCTGGCTCTCCAGAGAATTCAAATTCATGCTGAAATGATAAGCCCTTTTCTCAGGTAAAGCAAATACAGCCCATATAGCACTGCTCAGCAAATGCATGTCTCTTGGAGACGAACTGCCAGCAGGGAGTTAGCAAGTTATTCATTATTCAGGGCCATCAGGCTACTTTCTGGCACGGTGGTCCAGATAGATGTTTTAAAGATGCAGTACCTGTAACTCTGTCCCAAAGTGTGTGCCATAGCATGACAAAGTCCTCCTAAGATTGTGGCCCATGAGTTCCTTTTCTTTTATGCTGGTCATTAATCTCAGAAATGCATACGAAATTGATTTCATTACATTGTTTTCAAATGACTCTTCTGTTTTCTTCAGCTTGGTTTTTGGCAATCTCAGTGGCTTGGGAGCTACACAAAATAAAATTCAGAGTATCTCCAAGTGTTTCACTGCTGAAGTTGTCAGTGCTTTCTCCCCCTGTGTTTTATTGGTTGTGGGTGTAGCAAGGAAGCTGCAAAGAATGGGGGCATCAGGGTGGTAAAATTCAAATGCAAAAATATAGTAATCAGAAGAAATTAGATCCTTTTGATCTTACAGAAGTAGAACCAAGAGCAGAACTTGGATGCTAAACCTGGTAGTCTTTTGGTATGTTGGGTTTTTTTAAATGCTAAGTCCAGAAAGAGAACACAGAAGAGTCAGTTGCTTTAATATGGACTGCACTTCTGAACAGCAAAGTTCCCAAATAGTAAAACTCTCCCAACAGCTCTCCCCTTGCCTGCAAACTGGGAGCTTACATGCAGGGAGGGGGAAAAATGCAGTCACATTCCTTTCGCACTCCCACTCGCCTCTGAGGTTCTTCCACTTCCTTCCTATGGCTTTTTTTAGAACTGTAGTGTTTTTCTCACGTCCGGCAACAAAGGATGTTTTGTGCTGCTCCTGAGGTTGTTGGTTTCTTTTTTCTTTTTTTTTTTTTTTTTTTTTTNTTTTTTTTTTTTTTTACTTCAGATACATGTTTGAAAATATCACTCTTGTTTGTGTGGAAGCAAATTTTTTTTTCTCTGGTACTTTACAGATTTGGTCAATTGCTGAGATTGTTTAGTAGATTAAATTCTCCCACTAGAGTCAGCATGTGTATTTTCCTACACCCTTCTTATTTACTTGTGAAAATCACCATGCTGTAACCCTAAAGGTAGAATGATATTGGGGAGCCAATTATATTGCAGTGATTTCTCTGCCCTGTTAACGAATAAGAAATGGAATCACTCCAGAATTTACCATGGTACAGATGAGAGAAGAGCATGGTACATAAATTAGTTCAGAAAATGTATAGCTTACAAAAGCCCCAAAAGTCTTCTGTTGTTCCCAGTGAAAAATCCAGTGAGGAGACAAGGAGGAGCAGATCAATAATGGAATCATGGTCTCCAGCCTGTAGAGTCAGGTCTCCCATTATACAATAGTGTAACATCATGAAATAAGAGGGGAGATATGCATCCAGGATTAAATCTTTGGGGTTTATTATATTCTTGTCCCCAATCACTATAGCTGGGTCTTTGTCACGGTGATAAATTGACCGTGGTCACACACATTGACATTATTCACTTTGAGAAGTAAAACTGCAAACATCAGTCATCGCTATGTCAGGGACCCTGGATATTGGATATTCAGGCATTCAGTGTTTCCAATTTATTATAATTTGTAGGCAACTAGACAAGGTGGGGAGAAAGCCCATAGACAGCCTAGAATTATATCATAAATCTCCAAAAGCCCTAACATAATCTTTAAGACTACCTCCAGTTCCTCAGACAGGGAGCATGAGTGATACAGTGAATCTGATTTTGACCTTTTGCTCAGCAGTGCTGCACAAATATTATTACACTGTTGGCTTTGGCTTCCGTGGGACTTGGTGCATAAGTGTCTCAGAAAGGAAGTATTCAGTGAAAAAAATGCAAGGACTGCTATCTCAGTGCCTGCTCGATCTTGATAGTCAGGGTAAAGCCAAGAGAAAATGAGAGGCCATGAGTGTCCACTGCCTGGTATGGGAAACACTCCTGGGTTGTCCATATAGGGCTAGAGTGAGGTACCACACACTGTCACTGCAGACATCCTTTGTACTGCACATAAATTAAGAAATACCCACACCCCTGTTACTTGCAGGATGTTTTCTCCAGATTCCCAAGAAATACCAATACCAGCTCTCCAAAACAGCAAAATGCAGGAACCTGCTGGAGCTCTTGCAAAGTGAGCACTGATTAAGAAAACTATCTGATTGCTGGTTTTGTGGCATATTTGGCTTCCTATGCCTGCTGCCAAGTTTTCCAGAGCGAAAGGAGGAATTTTCCCCCATTATATTGCCAAAACCTTGCAATAGCCTTGGAGCCTGCTTTGGTTGGTGTGAGCCATTGGGCATGTGCTGGGGAATCATAATGCCACACACACAAATGGGGGGAACCTGTGCAGACCATGGATGTCCCTGTGACTTCCTGATAGCTCAGCTATGGCTCTATTGTCTGTCTTCTACCCTAACACTAGGCTGAATGGAGAGAGAAATGTCAGATCTCTAGACTGCCCCTTGAGTACCACCCTCACTCTGAAAGTCTAGCTCCAGGAATTTGTGCTATAGTGCCATCAATCCCCACTTTTCTGCTAGATTATTTCTCCCCAGCCATCCAGAAAGCAAGACATACCCAAGCCACAGGCATCCCAGCAGCCCAGGGCCAAGACAGACACGTGGAGGCTGCTTCACGCTAAGATGCCAGGCAGTGCACTGGGATGCCTGAGGCATGTTTGCTTGTTTTATCCACTGGTTTGGATAAGGACTGTGGTTCTGATTGAGTCAAACACCCAGGGTGGTAATATCTCAAACAAAGACATCTGTTTACTAAAAGTGAGTCTGTCTGCCATTGGGTTTGGCTGACACGAGCTAGCAAACCTGATTTAACCTCAGCCTTTTCCTTGGGGTAGGCACAGCAACTTGCAGCTGCTTCCGGAGAGGCATTTTGTCTAAATGGCTGAGCGAGGATACCACTGGTGAAAGGTGCTGTCATATGGTTGTCCATGGTAGGACATGGCTGGCACTACGAAACCTTGCCAGGAGAAGCTAGTTTTGTCACTGCAGTGGGACATGCCATAACAGCCCTATGAAAAGTCCTCGCTGGCTTTTCTGTGGCCCAAACAGATTCCCAAGCCACCAGCTGATGGTTTTTAACTCAGCAAGCACCATGCCTTATGGCAGCCCCACGCCTCAGCAGGAGCAGGTGGTACCATGTGGCCATAGCCAGTGTGCTGCAGTGCAGCAAGGTCAGTGCTCCTCCAGAGAGAGAAACAGCATTGTCAGTGTAGCCTGGGTAAGCAGCCTGCTAGTCTATGGTCAACTCACTTTGCAAGTCAAAATAAATAAAAAAAATTAGTAAAGTTCATGATTATTTTTTTTTTTTAATACAGCAAGAATACTCTTAACTACTTGCCCAAATAACACTTTCAATAAACAGCAACAGGGAGGGAGATGCTGTGAAGGCTTTATCTTGCTCCTATAATGTCCTAGTCATCCCTGTTGCAGCCTCCAGTCAACCCAGGTCATGCTGGCAGCCTGGTCTTGTTGTTCCTATTACTTTAAAGTTGCTGGCTTATGTTGTTTGGATCCCATTAGTAAAAATGTAAAGCTACAGTTTAAACCTCCATCCCTAGAGGCAACTGCGATCCTACTTCAGTAAAGACAAGCAGGTGTTGCTGTGACACCTGCTGACACCTGTGCTGCTTCTTCACCACTGGGACATTTCCCAGATCAGGGTGGGGATGCTTTCATGGCCCTCGAGTGTAATCTGGCACAAAGAGATGAAATACACCTACTTTGCCTTTTCCAGAAAATGTGACTTGTGATCAGGAAGGATCTCCTTTCAAGGTGGGCAAGTGCTGCAGGACAGCACTCCAGCAAGCTCAGCCAAGGCAGCACCCAGGGCTGTGGCACTCCATCCCAGTCCTAATGCTTCAGGAAAAGGGAGGGTGAAACTGTGAGACTTGGCAAATCTTCATTAAGTCACAGAGGAATTGTACCAAGGAGAAAAATGCAGCCCCTAGACCTACTCTACAAATCCCAAACAACCTCTGGATAAATTTCAGCTGAAAACTGGCTCTTTCATGCCTGCAATAACTGCACTTGACAGCCAAACAGAGACCCTTTCATATTTAAAAATAGAAAAAGCAATTAATTATTGGAGTCAATATAAGCCGGGAGCTGGCACAGTAGCAGAGCAGTGTCTCCAGTGATCTGACTGTAGCAGAGGCCATAGTGGCTTTAGCGCTCATGTACCCGTCAGCCCGGGGGGACATGCCAGCATTCAGGATGCAAAGCTGCTCAAACACAGGCACAAAACAGAGTCATGCCCTACAGCAGCAGGGCTGGTAGGCAGCAAAAGGGGAAGGCAGTCTCTGAACCCCCCAAAGAGCTTAATGGAGTCAGTGCTACTTTGTCAAACCCAGCCTGATTCAGATATGAGCAACTCGAGCTGAAATTCTTGCCTGTCTTGTTTACTGTTCTCCAGCGACTGTGTGCAGCGAGTGCCAGTGTGTCAGAGGCAAGCCTTGGAGGTTAGTGGACAAGCCCTGAGAGCCAGAGCCACTGATTTCTCTTTCTCATAGCTGGATAGTCTGGTTCAGTGATGAATGAAGTATTGTGCTCAATTTTTTCTGTCTCAGTGTTTACCTGGGATAGACTATGATGTGAGATGGTGATGGGACTTAGGGACTCCTGATTTTGTTGCCAGGGACTTGATAGCATTTGACCTTCCATTGACTCTGAGTCCTTTGGACATTGGTGAATTCCCCAGAAGGGAGCTTTCCTTATCCTCCAGGAAAGTCCTTTTTTTTTTTTTCTATAAAGCCCAGTTCTTGACACTTGCTAGCTATAAGCTGTCCTTGTAAATTAGCAACCCAGTGAGGTAATGCAAGTCATCTGCCTTAGATACTTAATTTTCTGCTGCAAGATACTTGCAGTATCTGCAGTGACTGAGGTCACTGATGTTTGGTGAGTCCAAACTGTGTGGAGAATTGCAAGGAGCAGCAGGTCCTGAGCTGGAGGAGACTGTGGCTAGAAAACCGAGGTGGTGGTGCTGCAATGAGAGTCGAGGAGAGGCCTTTGAAGTGCAGTCTTTGGGCAGCTGCCTGGGCCAAAAGCAAACACTGCACAGGACTTCCACTTTGCTAACAATAATGAAGGCAGTTCCTGGAATAATTTGCTTGTCCTGACAGCAGCATAGTTTGGTTGAAATATGTACAAATTAAAATTAAAAAAAAAAAAAGAATAAAAGAGGAATTTGTAAGAGAGGCCCTTCCTTGGACTGGTTGTTCTCACAGCCTCCTTTCCCTGTTCAAACTGGTAATTCCCAGCAAAGCTACAATTCAAGTGCACGGTGACTGCTCTTTTAACATGATCAAAGGAATAATTATATGCAGTGGAATTCTCCAAACACAAAAATCGCGTGTGATCCTCTCGGCATGGGGGACGGGCTGTGTGTCTGCAAAAGGCTCCCATTTGCTCCGCAGACAGGCAGCCCCAGGTTGCAGCCAGGGACTGTCCCTGCCTGCCACCACAGAGCTCTTCCTCAGCTGCTTTCCCCTATGTAAGCTCGCTCCAGGCTTTTGGGCTTCCTGAGTGGCAGGGGGATGTGGATGTCCTTTGTTTCTCTGTGTATTCAGGGGATGAAGGGGATATTTTCCTTAAAATCAACTACTGCTTACTTAGTTTATCCTGGAATGGAAACTTTATTTATAGAAGCAACAGCAGCAACAGGCACCCTGGGCCCTAGCAACAGCACAGTGAGCTCTGCAGGTCCTGATGGGAAATACTGCAATGTGCTGTGCTTCAGCAGCAGATTTTGCTCATGGTTTGCACCTGTCCCATCTCTTCTAGGAGCTGCAAATCAGAAATCAGCATTTTCTTCATCAACTGAACTGTTTTTTCCTCCCCCTTGGTAGTCAGCATAGTGTGGTGCATCCAGGGAAGGGAGGGCTTGTGGGGACATATGGAGGTGGGACCTCTCCTGGAGTGGAAAAGGTTTCTCTGGTGGCCTGAAGTGGGTCGGCACCAAGCCACCATAGCATTTGAACAATACAGGCTGAGCTGAAAGTCATTGAGCCCCTTGACTCCAGCATTCTTCTGCCACATCCCTAGCTGTTATTCAAGCCCAAAGCTTCCACCTTGCAGGATTATTGCTGGTGCATCCAGCCACTGCATTCCAGTCTACCTGCATCTGCTTTACCCAGACCACACAAGCTCTGTAGGAAATCCCTGGAGCTGCTCATGCTCACCCCATTGATAAAGCTCTCCTGAAATCCCTGCTGAAGTGCATGCCTGGGAAGCAACAGTGCAGATGCTGGTCCAGTCTGCATTTCATCTTGCATGTGTGTCCTGTCTTATCCACACTAATCCTGGCATGTCTTGACTCTTTTTGTTGAGGCACTTAGGACGAGCATCTGAAGCCAAGATCTCCCATGTAACTGATGCCTGGACATGGAGTTTTGGAGTGGCCTTAAACGCAAACAAATCACCCTCTATACCTTGCTAAATGGAGTCTCACTTTGTCGATGTACGTAGTTGGCGTCATCTATTCATTTTATCTCCTCTTTGTTCAATTATTCCTTAAACTAGCCACCAGATCAGATGGGTACTGTTAAGATGCTGTTGACTGCTTGATGGTCTACACTGTATCACCTTCATCAGTTTAGCATATCTCTTTCCACAAGAGACTGTAGATTATCTAGGTTGTTTTTGTTAATAGGAGACAGATGGGAATTGGGTGTCAAGCTGCGGTTCTGAAGCATAGGAGCTTCATAGCCTTTTTAAAAATTCATAGTATTAAAAAGAATTTAAAACAAAATTGGTTTCTGGCACTTAACAGTTAGTGAGGCAAAACAGGTGCTTAATATAGAGGCCAGAAGAGGGTAATTCTTTAGTCTGAATAGTCACCTCTGAACTCCAGGCTCACATACTCAGATCTGGTACAAAAAGCCAGACTCTTGCATGCTCTAAATCTCCCGTGTTTGTCCTGGCACTGCACAGCTCTCATTCCAGTGGATTGCATTGCCTTTCTCAATCAGATGATACATGGCACAGGAACAATATGGAAGGAGAAATACTGGTATCACTGATATATCTAGGACCTTGTGCATTAGACAAATCAGATTTTGGAGGGCTTACTTTGCATGGGTCTGTTAGTCAAACTTCCAAATTAAAAGCAAGAAGCATTTTGTGGAGCACACACAACTGTAAAATGAGAACTTCTACACATGTCCAAAGAATAACTATACTGGGTCTGAAATGGGTATGTCAACTCCAGGATCCTGTCCTACTTCTGGCCAGGAGTGGATGCTGGAGGAAAAACGTATGAAAACAGGCAAACATGGCACAGTCCTTTTCCTGATGCAATTGTAGGGCTGGGAGTTCCTCAGCTGCAGACAGTATCTTTCTGTTTAGTAATTCCAATGGACTTTCTCTCTACAAGTTTATTTTAACTTCTGGCCACAGCAACAGCTGATGGCAATGAGTTCCACAGTTTAATTTGCATTGGATGGAAACCTGCTTACTTTGGTTTGCTCAAAACCTGATGCCTGCTAATTGCATTTAATGTCCTCTTTTGAAAAAAAAAAAGAAAAGGAGGGATGGGAGGCTCCAAACTCACCAGATGACAGGTGCCCTGGTAGGAGACATCTGCAACTGGCTCATGCTTCACCTCATGCAGTCGCTGTGTGGCTCAGCCTCCCGCCCTGACACAGTCTGGTGAACTGTGATCTTCTCACCAGCAGCTTCCAGCAGGCAAAACCCCTGTGCAAGCCTCCTTGTTGCAGTTCAGCAGGTGAATGGACAGTAACCCAGGCTTCTCTCTTGCTCCATTATGTCTTTTATCATTTCTAGCTTAAAGTCAAGTTGATATTGCCTGGGATTTCTTCATATGCAAGCTTTGTACTCAGTAAGCTATCCCACACCCCTTGGATGCCAAATAATGCCGGTAGGAAGATGGGATGCTCAAGAAGTGCCCCAGCTTGAGATGACTGGAACAAAAAGATATTGCAGATCTGAAGTAGCCAGTTTTCAGATGCCATCCAAGTACTATCACAGAAATCTTAGTGAGGCAATGTGGGGATGTGAGGCAATGTGGGGATGTGCAGCAGAAGCTCTGACAGCAACTGTCTGCTTATTTACTTACAGAGAATAATTCATGCTCCAAAGTTCTCTGTTAGCTCCATTTTTTTCTTTCATCATTTATACCCCTGGAGGAGCTCTTTTCTCCCTGACTAGTAGAAACTGACCCTCCTGATTTAAACCCCAACCCAAGGTTAAATATCACAAGTCATGCTGTACCTTGGTATCTCCCTATTTAAACTGCCCTCCTCCTTTGGGAGGGATGTACTTCACCCCCAGGTTTCATACTGTGTCTGAAGGATGCTTGTAAACCATAAGAGAGGTGTTGCTTTTTTTTTCTTTTTATTGGTACAAAAATATCATCAGCTTAATCTGGCAAAGTACTCCAAGTGTGGACACATCTGGCAAAGCTGTACTGGTAGTGGAAAACCTCTTTCCACAAGCAAAACAAGTTCTACCAGTACCCACAGAGGGCTGGAAGAGGAGTAGAGTGTGAGTTTGTCACTGTAATTGGGATGAGGGGAGAAGTGGCTCAGGGCAGGATAGAAGATCTTATCTCCCATGATCTGGAAAAGAGGGTGGATCGTGAGGTGGCAATGTTTGCTATTGATAGTAAGCTATTAAGGGTAATAAAAATGAACGTTGGCTGCAAAGACTTGCAGAAGGCACTCACTGTAGTGAGGCAATAAAAAAGCAGATAATTTAGATAAACATGGGGTGTTGTGCATGGGGAAAACTCCTAACTGTAGATTCCAGTTGTGATAGACTGTGAGTTAGCTGTGTCTGTTCAGGAATGAGATCCTGGAGTTGTAATAGCTCTGTGAAAACAGCCTCTTGTTCCTTGACAGCAATGCAAAACAAATCAAACATCAGGAGTTATTAGGAAAAAAGGAGAAAAACCAGAGCCATACAAATTTGCTAGTTCTGCCTTTCCATCTCAGAAAGGATGTATTAGAAGTAAAAAAGCACCAAAGTTGTGAGAATATCCCGAAGTATAGAACAATTTCTACATGTTTGGGACTCCCTTGTCAGAAAAAGGAGTGAAAGAATAGTATAGAGGTGCTGACAACCACGAATGCTCTTCAGCGAGTCTGCTGGAAATTATTTGGGCTGTTTCTTTTCATACAAGACCTACGGGACATCCAGGATGATCATGGTGGTGCTGGGCTTTCGATGAACAGAAGGAACAGTTGCAGTTAAACTGTAGAACTCGCTCCCACATTATTCTGTGTTGCTAACAATTTGCAAGGTAAAAAGCAATTAAACATATCTCAGGAAGAAAAAAAAAAGACAGCCACTAAGTGTAAACATCCCAGCTCTGTCTGAGGAGATCCCTAAACTAGAAACATCTGGCAATAAATGGAAAACATAAAGGATTTATTCCTATGTGTTTACCTCATTCCCATCTTCTTCCCCATGTACCTTCTGTCAGTCCGAGATGGAGATAGGACATTGAGACAGACTGACCTTTGGGCTGACTCATGACTGAAATTCTTAAGTTTGTCATAACTCTAATTTATACCACTTTTATTCACATATAATGCTGGGATCATGAGATGAGTGGTAAAGAATCAGAGTGAAAGTGAGATTCTCCTGCAAGAAAAGTAATCTATGCTTCAAAAATGATTACATTGAAATTTTTTTTTTTAAAGAAGAATCCAGTGGGAAATTGGAAATTTAAGAAGTAGTCATTTGAGCATTGGAAAAGCATCATGCAAGTGTCCCTAATAATTTTCTTCTCCTGCCTGTCGTCAGCCTATTTCACATACAATCTTAGCTTTCAGTCACTTGCAAGCCATGTCTCACATTTTAAAAGTTCACATGATGCAAAAAACAATGAAAATATGTTGACTGGACTGGCTTGGTTTTTCCAGCTCCTGAGAACAGGGAAAAACACTTCAACTCCACTTTGCACAGCCAGCTATCTGTCCTACCCTCACCACTGCAGTCACTCAGGGCATCCATCCTTGGATAGCTTTATGAAGAAGCACAGGGTTGGCACAAAGGGTGAGAGATCTTGCAGGCTGACCCTTGTAAATATTCGTTCTTTCTAATACAGCTGCTTCTCCAACCCTAAACTTTCCAAGCTGCTGCCTGTAGTGACAGGTTTTCTGGCTGCTGTTAAGGTTTGTTGGATAAGTCCTAGGCTTCACAACAGATTTAATTTCATTTTGGTGCTGGGCAATGGATCATCAAGTTTAGAAGTGAACAGTCAGAGTGCTTTCAGAAGAGCTACAGGAAGTAGGTAATTAATTATTAAGAAGCAATTAGCAGAGAAAGAGGTTTACATCAAAGTAGGAGTTTAAAACTTATTTGGAAGACTAGTGTTCTTCCCTGTAGATGCTTGTACAGAAATATGGAGCTCCTGATAGTGCCAAACATGCACATAAACTCCAGTGTGTTGATTGTGGATTTGTGAGACACTTAAGGACAGCAGGAAGGGACTGCACAGCTGATACCATCACTTGCACAAATAGCTGACTAAAGAGCCATGGTCCAAGCATTCACTGCAATGACTGGAAATGGAAAGTTAAGGAAGGAGTTGCTCTGTGTTTCTCTTATAGCTGACCCTCTGGCCAGGAGGAACTGTGGTGCTCGAGTGCTGATGAGAAAGCACTGGCGACACTTTCCACAAGCGTATGCTCATCCCAGCTGCAGATTCACATGCATGGGACAGCAAGCACCTTGGAGAAACACCTCTCCCTGGAACACTAGATGGCTGCCTGTGCTTCCCAGGGAGGAAGTAGCTTCCATTTAAGGAGCTGAAGAGGTTCTTGGCAGGGATTGCAGCAAAACATCCCAGACTCCAGATCCTGTTGGCAGAAAGGCCAGGGGCAGCTTGAGCTCACTCTTTGGAAGTGCCATCTTTTGTCAGCTTGAGATTTTCCAGAATTTAAAAGCAGAAAGAAAGAGAGGGATATGAGGAAGCTATTAAAGATATATAAAATAAACTTGAAGCGGGAGGAAATCATGTTTCATTGAGGAGCCGTGCACTTTATTCAAGGGAAGGATCGGTAAATGCTTATTATTTTAACAAAGACTTTTTCTGTCGTGAACAAGAGAAGCAGATGTTTAAAAGACGGACAGGAAGCGGCTGTGACAAATGAAAGGATTTTTGATTGAATTCATGGGCTGTGTTTCCTGCCAGTAATTCATTCAGCTGTAGGCTAGATCAAAACATAATATTATGGTTTAATCAGCACCCTTTTTAACATGAAGCCAGGATATACAAGCTCTTGGTGCTACAGGTAAAAAGCCATTAATACACTTGGCTCAGAAGCTTCTTTTTAAAGCATTATTCATTCTTTTTCTTTTAAGCAAATACTTTGTCTATCAGCAAACACCTGAGAACTCCTAGAGAGCCATGTTTTGCAGTATGTACAAGCAGGTGTAGAAAGGGTAAAGCACTTTCAGGGCATGGCAGATGAAATAGCCTGCCTGAAAGTACAATCCTGCTTGCACTGCAGTCAGAGAAAACTCAGTTTCCTACCAATTGCAGGGAGCATTAGATCAAGCTGGGGTGTGTGTGTGTGTGTGTTTCTGCATGCTGCAAGTGTTAATTTTGATGTTTTCTGCTTCTCTCCCATCCTCCTAATGAATTCTATTTGTTTACAGCCTCAAGGAAAGCTTGTCACTAGAAATTTCCTTTTGAGTTTTCAGCTCAAGATTTCACAACCACAGAACCATTGCAACACAGAGATAAACAAGCTGAGGGAGGCAGCTCTGGAGAATTGAGGCTTCTCTTTTTCACCATTTAGTTAAGTAAATAGTTACCAAATGTGCTGAGAGATAGAGAACTTTATCCCTAGCTGTAATGAGTATTAGCAAAAGTGGATTTTTTCCTACCCAAAAAATTAGAGTAGGCACAGGAACTCCTTATCTTTACACCACTCCTTGTCAGAAAGGGTCAGATGCTGGGATGTACTTCTGGGCCACAGCACTGGGCTGTAGGCTGTAGGAGAGCAGGGAAAATGGAAAAGAGGGGTTGCAAAAGCTGCCTAAAGCTGAGGGCCACAAAATGGATTTGCATTTCTCAGGGCAAACACAGGACCTGGCTGGAACTGAGAAATAATAACCAAGATGTGCCCCATGCACAGATACCAGCTGCCCTCCATCCCTGTTGGCCAGGCTCTCAGAGGAGGAGGGATGAGGACACTAAGGCAGCCTCTGCCAGGTTTCCTCCCCTGCAGGGGTGCAGTCCGCATGGCTTGGCTGCTGGGTGGGTCAGGGCCTCCTCCTGCACCGAGTGTCTCCTGTGCAGGCATTAGTCCTTGGCTTATAAGCACAATATCCATAGATCTGCTGTGATTACCAGGCAGGATTTCTCTACCCCATTTAATCCTCTGTAAAGTTTCTACAGGTGACCCTCTCAGTATATCAATGTATTGGGGGAAGTCCTGCAGTCATGATTTCCAGGGTGCTCTGGGATAATGTGGATAAAGGCTGCTTTCTGGAGGTTGGGAAGAAATTACACAGCACAGATTTTCATTTCTGAAAAAAAGTAGTGCTTTGGATCAACCAAAACTTTTTAATAATACTTGTGAAATTTAGCAAGTGGTTTTAGTGATGGCAGAACAAGCGTATCTTGACGTTTTTGAAATAACTGGTTTGGTTTTTTGCTGGGAAACAAAGTTTTGTTTTGCAGTTTTTCTCAGCTTTGTAATAATAAAGTACAGCAAGAAAGAAAACTCATTCCAGAGAAACTAAATTCAATTTCAAAATTTCAGTTTAAGTTGAATGTATATTTTTCTGTTCAACCCAAATTGAAGAGATCTTTTCACTTCTTTAAGTATTAACAAAAGTGGATTTTTCCACTGCCCAAGGAGTAATATGTTTAAAAATATTTCCCTATTTCTGTCTATTTCAATGTGCAGTAGAATTACTGATATGAGAAAGCAGATCAGATGTGGAGGACCAGATGCCTTACTCATGCACAGAAGACACAACATATATTTAAGGATTTACACACGAAACCAGTTCAGCTAAAGAATAAAGACAGGGGAACGAAATTTACCTTTCCTTTCTTCCAGCAGCAGAAAACAGAGGATTTGCTTCATCTTTCAGTGCACAGCCTGATCCCACATCAAAGGAGCTAAAGAAGTTGGGACCTTTGAAGGTCATATAGTTCCAAACTGATTGCAAACAGCAGGGACATCTTTCACTTGACCAGGTTGCTCAGAGCCCTGTCCAACCTGGCCTTGAATGTTTCCAGGGATGGGGCATCCACAACTTCTCTGGGCAACCTGTGCCAGTGTTTCACTACTCTCATCATAAAAAATTTCTGCTTTGTAGCTAGAGGTTTGAGAACGATTTGAGTTTTTCAGTCTCCCAGCAGAGGCACAGCATGCACTAATCCTCTCTGTGGTGTAGCTGGGGAGGAGGGTCCCTAGGTTCTTCTGTCCCATAAAACATCTTCACTGCCAGAATTATGCCCAGTAAGTGGTGGCTCCTTGGCAAACAGTACAATTGTTAAATGTCAGCTACTGCTTACGGTTTAATTGCTTTTGAATTTTAACAAGTAGCTCCTCATTCATAGCAAATTGGCATTTTGTACATTCAAGATTGTGCTATTAGCTGCACAATAGAGAGGCTGGTTTTCTGTAAATATTGAGATTTGGTAATTATAATCCAACAGTTATTAACACTCCATGGCAGATAAATGCTTCAGCTGCTGAATCTGCTGTGGGCAAACCTCCTTCCGGAAGGAGCATCTTATCAGTGAGGGGAGGAAGGCTCTAGCTGCCATACTCCATTAACACCATGTTAATGAGCCAAGAGCCCACACACCACAATGAAAACATACCCTGAAGTGTAGCAGATGGGCTCAGAAGCCAAAGCCACACAATGGGGAAACCTAGAAAATCATAGCTAAATTCAATAGAAAACAAAAGCTGGGCAGCTTGGCCCTCCTTGTAGTAAATACCCTGGAGTAACATTCCTGGATCTTACTGGGTGAAACTGTAGCTGTGCAGGACCTTCCAATGATTTCAGGAGGACTTGGGCCTCAGCTGGTTACAGGAAATATGTCAAAACCCATCCAGAAACCACTGCTGATTGCCTGAGCTCTGCACCCGCGTTTCCAGCGAAATCCTTCTGCGATGCTCACAGAGGACTTGTGATTCAGTCCTTTGGATAACTGTGCTGCTTCACACATCTTGTTGCTAGAGCTGCTTAAAATAAAATAAACAAAAGCAAGTTGACAAATGTGACTGAATCAGTGTGGGGGGAAGCACTAACACGTTAATCATGTAAATGATTAACAACTGTCTATTAGTCATATGTGATCGACACTTCCCCACATACTAGTAAAAGTACTACAGCATCATTTGTAATCTTTATGAAGTCATAGCAGAAAAAGCCCTCACACTCTGCTGGGAGACAACAGCTGTTGTTTATGGTTTTAAAGAATTAATTCTCTTACAGACTAGTGTAAGTTTATTTGCCTCTCCACCAGCGCTACATCGCTGGACCTCATTTTCATTAGGGAGGGTGCTATGTACATGAAGCACAAAATTAAAATTAAGTAGCTTTCACTTGTATATCCCAAACAGAGCAACTGCATCCTTGAAGCCCTTTGATGAAGCTGTGTGCAACTACTGTTCTTCCAGTGCTGTGGTTTGTAGGCAGCAGTGCTAATATCAATACAAATGTTCTGCACGTCAGCCTGGCAAAATTTCCCCTGTTGTGTAGGAACTGATAGTTGGCCTGAAAGCCTTACAGGCATGGACTTTGACAATCAGTTTGTACCCATGAGAACTGTAGTATCAACAAAAGTAAGAAACAAAACAACAGAAAGAGGATACATGCAAGTTATAAGCAATTAATGGTATTGTATTGTAGTAAGTCAATGGCCAATGAATACGTAGTACAAATAATAAAATAAGAGGGTGTATAAAAGAAGCTGTCTAGTAATAAAGAAAACCTTTTTTACCTTTCCCTTGGGGCAAAGCGTGTGTGTGTGTCACTGTCTCAACAGCGACGCTATTGCTGCTTGCAAATGCAAAACGATCTCAAGTGGAGGAAGCCACCAGCCTGTTTTCTAGGAGTTTTGATCCATTCTGGAATTTTTGGACAAAATTGCTTACCTAGAAGGTTGTGATACAATGGTTATTGGGAAAGACTTTTTGGTCAAAAATGCCATTTCTAGTTATCCAGAGGGATTCTATTTGCATCTTATATCCCTGCCGTGCTCTCTGGTGCCAGGTTGCCCAGGGAAAAGGCAGCTGAGGTCCTGCAGCTTCCACTGGTCAGTGATCTTTGCAACATGGAGATCCTTGACTCCATGTGTGCCTGCTCAGAAAAAGAGCAAGAACCAGGGAGGAGTCATGCAAAAAGGTTTTATTAAAAACAGGGTAGGGAAGGGGTAAGAACTCCAATGTACACCTGACCCTCCAAAGGGGCCTCTTGCTCAGGGTTGGTCTGGAAAATGAGGCGCTTGGTAGAGTAGAACTTGGCCAGAGTTCATGGTGCCAGGTCTGGCGAGATGGGAGCACAGCCTCACACATGCTTCCAGTTTCCAGTGGCCAAAAAGAGCTTTTGGCTAAGAATGCAGATGCCTGTGTTAAACATATTAAAGTGATAGTTAGCTCTGTGATCTTTCACATCAGATCTGCAGACAGCAAAGACTTTAGGGCAGCTTCACTGTGCTGTTCTAATACAGGATTCTTATCAGGGCCATTTTTTCATTAAAAAAACTTTCTTTCCCTCCCTCTTCTACAAACAGGGCTCATCACCTGTTTCCCATCTATTTTCATTACAGAGAAGTAATTGGTACATCTGGGCGTTATTGGAGAAATGGCTTGGCTGAAGCCATAATGTGGTAATTACAGACTGAACTGAGCCATGCCAATGCATTGTAAATACATTTGCCTCTGAGTGTGTGATATTGTCATGTGTCCGTTCAGATGGCATTTTGTGGGAAGAGGGAGGAGAGAGAGGGGCAGTGTGGAAAGCTGACCATGTCTGACCTATCTTGTGCAAGTGCGGTAAGCCTCAAAGATACAAAACCACTGCCGTCACAGCAGAAAAACAACAGGGTGACCCACTGTAAAATGGACCCGTGGCTTGTGATTCAAATGGCTTGTTGTCCTGGGGAATCAATTATCCTGTGCATGACACTTGCTTCTGGTCTTCTGTAACTGCAAGGAGCCACCAAACCAAAATAGCTCATTTTCACTGTTTGGGTGATGCTTTCTGCTCAATAGCAACAAGTGACTGCTGGTCCACCACTGAAGCCAGTATTCTCATGCAAAGTGGGACAGCAGGCTCTGGCAGCAGCCTGCACTGCCTGAAGGAGGGGGAACCAAAAGCCTCCAATGGCCCTGTCTGTGTCTGTGATTTCAATGGGGCTCCTAGACACATCTCCACAAACTCCCAGCACTCCCTCTCACACATGACCCTTTCGGTGCAGCAGAAAGTGTTGGAAGCCTTGGTGGTGTTTTACACCATTGGTGCATGGCACATCACAAAGCCACAAAATCACAGGGCAGCTGAGGTTGGAAGGGATCTCTGGAGGTCACCTGGTCCAGCCCTCCTGCTCATGCAGGGCCACCTGGAGCTAGCTACCCAGGATAGTGTCCAGGGGAATGGACCATGTCCCATTGCACCAAGCTGGTAGCATCTGCTTTGGGCCTTGGGGTTTGGGTACAGTTCTGCATAGCCCAGGTGGATGTTAAAGTTCAGAGGGTTTTGCCTTGAGGGAGACGCCACTGTAAGATGTTGCTGCAGCAACTGAGGCAGCCCCATGCAAAACTGAATTAGTAGTGAGGTTCGGATCTTTGACAGTCTCTTGGCATGTCATTGGTATGCTATGGCTTTAGAGAGGTATAGGATTTTGGAATACAGGGGAAAGAGAAACCTTATGAAGTTAGGCACATTGCTGCGGTCACTCTGGCCTCCCACGTGTGTCATTACCATAATTCAGTGTACAGCATTCACAGGGGGATACCACCATGAAGGGAGTTTTTTCATAGGGAGGCTCATTCTCTGCACCTCATGGGGTGCTATACCCTGCAATTTCTCCAATTATAAGAAACTTACGTGCATATTTTGGGGTAGTGACAGCTTGTGTTTATACTCTTTCCTGTTTTCATTTCTCACATGAAATTGTCATATCTCTGATCTGTAGTGAGCAAAATATTATCAAAATTATCAAAATAGATGTGTTTAAGTCTTATCCTGTACATACAGAAAAATCCAGAATGAGAATGGGGAGAACCAGCTGTGACCCAGGTGAAAGTGGCATTTGCAGAAGGCAGAAGACAGAGAAGAGCAGGTGGCATTTGGCACTGAACCACTGCAAGCTCCACACCAGTTGACTATCCAGCCAGAGACTGGATAGAATATTTGTATTTCTTTCTCTTACCTTTTTTCTCCAATCAGGGAAAAATCACGTCCTTTTGGGCTAGGCTAAAACAGAGCAATCTGTTCATTTAGCTGCTGAGAAGGGAAATTAACTTCATTCTTATCCGTCTAGCTTATTAGCACAAATATTGCATCTGCATTATCCTGTCCCACATAAAACCCTGTACAGTAGAGCCTTTTAATTGTCTGGCTAATTGTTTGGCCTCAGAGCTGTCTATTTCCAATTGTCTAATTCTCATTAGAATGCCAGCTGACACTGAGTCCTCCAAAGCTGCCTTTAGCTGCTTTTAACCACTTCTGGACTAATTTGGTGGTGTTGAAAGCACTTACAGAAAAGCAACCAACAATAAGAAACACAGTGCAAACGTTTCTCTTCTCTAATGCATTCAACATTTTAAATCCTGCCCATAAAGGAGTTTTGATGCTGGTTTAAATGCGTGTATCCCAACAGAGTCACAGCATTGTTGTTAGCGTTCAAAAGTGTGTAAAATACGTGGACTGAAAATCTAGGCACAAATGCTTCAGTCCTTGATCTGAAACATCTTCTGAAACCAATGAGTGTTTTTCACCCTGTGAATAAGAAATAAATCAGGATGGCAAGGTGCAGGCCCCTCAGTAGGAGAAAGGATTGGTCTGTATTTCAGTGCTCTTTGTTAGCGCTACGCTATGCATTTCTGAGGACAGTCTACAAAACCTGAATGAGACAAAATCTTGGGTTCACACTCTGAATTTACTGTCATATTTTATTGCTGCGTAGCCCTTTTTTCACATTGCGGCACTTCAGCACCCATTTCAGAATCTTAGTCCGTTGCCATATTTAGAAAATTTTCATGTTGTCTGTTCCTTCAGTTGCCTTCTTTGAACAGCTGTCAGCAATCTAGTTGTAGTGACATGGACTGGCCAAAACGTCTTCCATGTTACCACAAAACTGAACAAATGCAGGCAGATATGAAAACTCAGTGAGGCAGGACTCCCTCAGAGTCATGTTCCCTACCACCTCACTGCCCTGAGAGAAGGTGGGGGAAAAAATGTGTTCTTGACAGGTTTCATGTGAAATTTGCTAACCCAAAACCTAGAGAGGAATTAAAATGTGTCCAACTACTGAAACTGGAGCCTAGAGGTTTCCTGTGGGTTTATTGACAGATTTAGCACTAGATTTCTTGATCAGAAACACAGAAGAAGAGTAGCAAAGGCATCAGGCTTCACTGATGATGGATTTGCTGGCCTCCTGCAGATGGGGCACCTCTTGCCTGACTACAGAGCCTTGGTCACAGGGAGCCCCAAGGCTGCCTTTTGCTGTATCCTACCAGTTTCTTGGGCAGAATGAAAGGTTTCGGGGAGCCTTAAAGCTTGGGAAACTGTCCACAAGCTTTCCCAACTTCTCCCTCCAATGCAGTCAGCAGGTGGGCAGAAATGAGGGAAGTCCCAGCAGCCTCCCTGTAACAGCAGGCATGGCACCTCTCAGCCAGGGCACCCGGGACACCCCTGCCAGCAGCCACGTCGTGTTCTTTGGAGGCATTGCATATGACAGCTTTCAAAAGGAAATGCTGCAAGATTGCTGCTTTGTAAAAATATCTTATTTGGGGAACTTCCTTCACAATTCTTGTAGAAAAGTGATGGGAAGGGACACGTATGAAGTTGAGGAAACCCCTGCATGTTGTTCCAGCCCCTCCCAGGACTTGCCTTGTGTTCCTTTCCTGACCACCTCAGCACTGCCATCCTCCCAGCTGTGTTAACCAGCCTACTGCATCACTATCTGCAGCCAGAGGGGTTAATGATATTTCCTGCCAGCAAGGGCAGCTGATCCCTTAGGTCTGGCATGTACAACTTCTGTTTGTATCTTGTTACAAAGATGTAGTAGCAAAATTTTACAACCAATTTCTTCTTATGTGACAGATAAAAGGGGAAGGGGAATAACATTTCTCCCATCTTGCAACTTGGTGGTGCCTGTTCCAAAAGCAGGTCCTGGAGACCACATCCAGAGTTATCATGGTTTAAAGTGCAATATAAGGCCATGGATTCAGCCTCACAGCTCTTCCTCCACTCCTGAGATGGGGCATTTTCTACACTTTTCAATACAGTTTTACTACCCTGACAGGCTTCATTTCCCAAGCAACCTTTTTTAAAAACACTTGAACTACTCTTGCCATGGATTTTTCTTCCTCATTTTATTGCTTTCTAGAAAATCACTCTCTGACATCTTCTCCTGTCTCATGGAAGAGGAGACAGAGTTACTGATGTCTCCTTCAGCTGTGAACACAGATGGAATTTATGACATTTGGGTTTGTATTTATAACTGTTTTAAAAGCATAGCAAATGCCATCTACTAAAACTCCTGTTAGGCTGTTTCTTCCCCAGGCACCACGTGCTTCGCAACTACTGAGGCACCCAAGGCAGGGATCCTCGAGTTGGTGTGAATTACTGCTTTTGTAGCTACTTCTGTATGTTGCTCAGAGATTTACCTGCATGTGACTCTTGAATTGTACATTTCATGTGAGCCATATGCTTTCCATCTAGAGGAACCACACACACCACCACTCTCACATATCTCACACAGGAACAGGTTAAAATGGAAGAAAATGCCACATATCGTCTATTTTATGCACTTTTTTCAGGTTTGTACCTGCATTTAGACTTCTAATTGCCATCAGGTCTCACAGCCTTATAATTTTTTTTGGCTCTGTCTTCTGTATTTTTTTTCTTTTAATTGTCTATAACTCGTTTCTCTAGCCTGAATTTTTCAGATATCCACAAGTATCTGATTAATTTTTCCTTTTAGCCTACGTTCCTAAGGAAACAAATCTCATCCAGTTGTGTTTCTTGTCCGTAATAAGTTCTGGGCAGTTTTTCAACCAAATTTGATAGAAGGTTAAAGGTCTGCAACACATAAATTCCTGCAGTTTCCATGAAAATTAGTCTGGTTAGAAGAAAGAGGAAGAAATTAAGCTGGCACTGAAGGAAAGGCAGCTGTCACTCAATTTTCAGTGGCAGCCGCCAACTGCACAGCCAGCCATCAGGATCTGGTCACAGGAGTTTGTCCCACTAAACAGGCTGCCAATATTAGAGGGAATTGAGCAGACTGCTTTTTGGTGGTGGGATTTTGAGGACACTGGGCACCATCCCTCAAGAAACTGGAGTTTACCAGATTCATTGCTCATGGAACGGCTTTATTAAATAGGAAGGCTAAACAAACATTTTCCTTCCTCCTGATTGTGTCATTTCTTTTCAAGCCGATGCTTTTGAAAACAAGAGTCTAATGTTAGCACAGCTTCCCTAGAAGAGTTTTCCAAGACTCTCTGCTCCCAGCAGCTCTTACTGAAATTAATGGGAGCTGCTGGGGCTCAGTGCTTCCAAAAATAAAAACACTCTGCCAGTGGTACAGATGCAGATGTCTAAATTTAAGCTGCAGTTTTTGAGCATCTGGGGCCTAAATCCATGTCTGAGCACTTCAAAACAAGTGGCTTGATTTTTTTATAGGTACTGAACAGCCTTACTAAAACCAAAACTTATGGGCTGTATAGTTCAACCTATATTTGGAAGTCAAGAGGTAGATATAGGTAGCCGAAATTTAGGCACACAAATTGGAGCACATGGACCCTGCACCTGAGAGTGGGGGTTTTCAAAGCATTCAGCCTTGGCATGAGTGATCTTACTGAAGTCGCTGGAGGCCAGAGGGAAAGAGTTAAATCAACAAAGAGCACTTCTGAAGGCTCCTGGCTCAGCATGTACATCTGTGTTTAAGAAAGATGGTGGAATAAAAAATACTTTGCAGGTGCAGCACAGCCAAATTAGCACGGTAGAGGAAACCATAGGTTTTTAAAATCCTTGGACTGGAGCAGCAGCTCTTGCAGCTTAATGTACGCACATACTGGGGGCTTTTTGTATTTATTTTCCCTGTGTGCCTTGTTGTTTTAAGAAAAAGGAACAAACAGGGAGCAGTTGGCTGGCAGAGCCTGCGAACTCGGCAGGAGCTGCCAACGGGGCCTGCTGGGTCTTTGCAGTGAAAAGAACGGGCTGGTGGAGTTACAACTGCTCTGCACACCCCTCCTGCCCCATCCTTCCCCAGCTCAATGGGGCTTTGTGTAGAGGCAGGGGCTGCCCAGCAGAGCAGCCTCCTTTTTCCCTCCCTGAGATGTAGACAGGCTGCCTTTAACCCTTTCCTAGCTCTGTGGCAGGATTTTGATCCAAGAATGCCTTTTAGAATTCTTTTCCATCTTCCAGCATCCAAAAACAACAACAAAAAAACCCAACCAAGAACCTCAAAACCACTCAAAAAACCCACAAAACACCCTCCAAAAAACCCAGAGAAACCAAACAAAGAAAATCTCACTTTCTTCAGGCCACAGTTCAGCACAGATTAAGTAAACAGGGTTTAGAAGTTGCTGATGAGGGAGATGATTTTTAAGTTGAAAAGTTCAGTCCATGGCTATCAGAGCCCAATCCAACCCTCCATCCTCAGTAATGTGGGAGAAGTTTAATGGTTGAATGAGAAGAGGCAGGGTTTATTTGATCAGAGGTAGATGATTTATCACCTTTTGCTTGACAGCTGCAGGATTAAATGTACTATCGAGTCAGAGGTGGCTGCCTATAAGGAGATTTACCTGTGAATGTGCCCCCTGAGTGAAACAGTCTGGATTTACTAAAGATGCCATATTTACCATAAGCAAATGAGAGGTTATAGAGGCCCACATGATTAAGTGACAAAATGGAGGTGGAAACTCAGAGGAAATGAGGTGAAACACAAGGGAATGACAGTTTGAAAATATAGACTGAAAAGCAGAAAAGGATAAAGCATTTGGGCAGGAGGCTTGAGAGGCTCTTAGGTGCAAAGAGGCAGAAGAAACACTGTTCAGATACCCTTATATAGCACTGGCCTTGACTCTTTGCCTGTCCTCCACTGGAAAAATGTGGCAAAACATTGCCAAAGGTTCCTAGAGCTATTTATGGAAATGAGATAAAATTGAAGCCAGGTTTGGGGTAAGCAAAACCTCCTTATTCCAGAGCTGTAAAACCAAAACCCTGGTTTGGATTAAGGACTTGCTGGATCTGCATCTTCTGAGCTGGTGAGAGGGGAGCTGGTGGGCAAAGAATCCCATCAGTGCGTTGCTCTGCCTCAGAGAGCTGCTGGGAGCTGGCTGTCACAGTACTGCAATACTGCAGAGTCCTGGTGCTCTACATATTTGTTTAAACTTGACAAAAACTCAGGACCGTAATCTGCAATAGTTTATTTGAACAGGCTGGAAAGACAAGGTTATTGTTGTTGTTTGAAAGCCCTGTAATTTAAAAGTTTGTACTAACCATTTGTGGATGTATGCCCACTGAAGTACGTAAGGATCTGTGTGTGGAGTATCCAATGCTGGGAAGTAAAAACTGTGTCCATACAGGGAAGAGATGGTGCCAGAGTTCTGGAGACAGGCCCTGAGGAGTCACCTGGAAGGGCTGTAAATGAGCACACCAAACACAAAGTCCACAGGATATGCCCATCCCTGTGTCCTGCATGTAGATATCCATTTACGCTCCCTCTTTGCAAGTTGGGAGTGACCTGTCCCTTTATCTGAGTTCATGTGTATGTGTGCTGAAGGGACATATCTTCGGTGCTGCCTTCTAAAATCTGGCTCTAATTTCAGACCAATTTACTATTCCGATGAAATGAACCTGCAAAACATATGGCCCAAATAGCATTCGCCTAAGTGGCCTGCGCAGTTCAGCTTTGATTTGTGACTTCTCTTTACATTCCCATTCACGTGGGAGTCCATGATAGTTCTTTAAACAGAATAAACCAAAACCCGTCCACAGCTGCCTCTCATCAGGGTGAAGGCTGCAGACAGGCTCCAGGGTCCAGCCTTCGTCTGGGGCAATTGCTGCTACTGCTGTGGAGGATGGTGCCCACACACCATGGGCCACAGAGGAGGCAGGCGCTTATTCAGCTTGTGCCTGCTTGTCCTCCAGACAGACATTGCAGCCACTTACAGAAATCCAGTCTGGGGGCAGGGGGAAAGAAGGGAGAGAGAGCAGAAAGAAAGAAATCATTAAAAAAACCCTACCATGATGGAGATTTGGTAGTGGTTTTTAAATCACATTTAGACATAAATCCTTTGAGTTCACAATTTCCATAGATTAGTGGCATCTGTGGACCCCAGATAGACTGTAATCACTAAGATTGTTCTAATCTTCCTATGGGAGGTTTTTCAAAGGAAGTATTGAATTACATCAATTCTTAGTAGAGCTGGGTTTTAACTTGCAAGAAAGTGCTTTAAATCCAAATGCATACATTAGTGCCAGACCTATAAAGTCAGGGTATAATGCTTGTGACTTTCATACATCCTAATGTGTAATTTGTTGTCCGGACAATAAAACCTCACAAGAGACACACATGCTCAGCTGCACCCACTGGTAAGTGTATTACAAACCATCCGGCCCATGTTGTCACCTTTGGACCTTCTATGTGACAGTCTTTTGAAGCACATCTCTGCCCTTTGAAGAGAGCAGTGCTTGACTTAGGCACCAAGGTTGCCCTAATTGAATCTTGCTGCAGCGTAGTGTTTCATGTGATTGTCTTGTATGCCTACTCCTAACCCTGCTCCCATCACACTCTGGAAGTAAGCAGAGTTGAAAGTGATGTGGTTGAAAAGAGATCTATTTGGTAGGGAAAACTGTGTACAGAGACAGCAAAGCTGTGGTCCCTGCTCATGACCAGAGCATGCAGGGGAACATCAGAGAACATGAGCAGAATAAACCTAATTCTGCTCACACACATAGAAATGCAGGATGGAATCGCTTCTACCGAACACACTAGAGGGATGTGGGAAGCTGGGGTGAGATGCAAATACTGATTGCTGCATCAGATTCATCACTGGAACATGAAAATGAAATAGAATTACACCAGAGATTATATTGTCCCCATATGGGTTTTTATGCCTGGTAAATTCTCAGTTTCAATGGGTATCAAATTTGCGCCTGCTGTACTGGGTTGCACAGCTGAATGCTTTTGCCCCAGTGCTAAGGGATTAAATAGACAATTGAGGTTTCTCAGAAAGGATGTAGCAAATGTAAATCAAAAAGAGTGTCCCTGGAACTGGTTGCAGTGCTGACAGCCCTTACAATGCATGCTGCCTCCGACCGCTCGCAGTGACCGGCTGCAGCAGCACCCACACTGATGCAGAGCAGTGTCGGGGCCATACTCGGGGTGAATGGAACATGGCACTGAGAGCCCATAAGTCCCCAGCAGCCTGCTCCAACGGGTGCCATCTGCAAGTTGGAAAGCTGAATCCAATCTTCCCATGTGGCCAGGAGAGCTGGAGTGTAGCTGGTGTGGGGAGCTGCCAGGGGATGGCTGTGCTCTGGAGATGGGGCTGTGTTCTGCAGGACTGTACCCCTCAGCTCAGTGGCTGCCTTGTTTAGCATGCCAAACACCAGTGTGGGGAAGTGTTTGCCTTTGCATTACATTCAGATAACTGAAATATTAGGGGCCCATTAGGAAAGTCTGGAGGAGTCTAAGGCAATGTTGTGCCTGCCCTGAGCAGAAATATGCTGGAGGGAAGGACCTGACCTTGAGAACAAGTTCATGCTGTGATGTATTTCTCTACGATCAAAACAATTTGCTTTACCAGAGGGTAAACATTTTTGTTACCTTCTTGGGAACCAGTCAGCACTTCTTTTATGACAATGCAAGTTTCCAGTTTGGGATTTACTTAGGGGAAAAAACCATCTTTTTGGTTTCATTTGGTTTGAGGTTTTTGTTTGTTTTGGAAGAACACTGCTTCCTTACAAGGGACCACAGAAATTCGTTCTCCACAGCTGTGTAAAAGTCAAGCTGTGCAGAGAAAACCTGTTCCAAGCACTTGTTGATGTTCATGCAGACTCCACTTTGTGTGATGGGACAAGCTGTGACCATGACAGAAGACTGTAATGACAACTCCATGCATCAATGTGATGTTGTCATCACCATGAGGTTGAGCTGGTTGCCTTAAGTAGGTGAAAAGGAGATAAGGAGTTTGGGAAAGACAATGCCAAGCATCACCACAGTGTGCTTAGTGTTAGTAACCATTTGCTGTCTGCCATGATGGTGAGAAATGAATCTCTGGGCTCCTTTCTGAATAGAGCTGTGGAGTGCAGAGGGTGGATTTAATCCGCACAATCTGCAGTGATGCCAAGAGTGTTAAGAGGAAGATGGTCACACTGTGGTCTGGTTTCATGAGCCAAAGCTGCAATTGTACAGTTTTGGCAGCCACACTTAGTTATTTTACTTTCCTGTGAGATGTTAACAAGGTTACAACCCAGCTGTGCCCCTATGTAGGATTCCCCAAGGTACTGCAGAGTTTGGTATGGCCTTCCTGTCCACCCCCCTGCCTGAGGATCTGACTATTGGTGTGTGTCTGAACAGGGAAAGGCAGCTCTTGATTGCTTTGTGGACATTGTGCCTGTCTGTGTGCTGTCCCCTCTGTCTCTGAAGGGAAGCTTATCCTGGTTTCAGTGACAGTGATTTCCCAGGGTCCATTAAACTGATTTGGCTCTGAGTGGGCTTTCTCCAGTGTTCAACTTCTTGTTCATCGCAGGTGTCAGTTTGCACATACATTCTGGCTTAAGTGACTTGTCATGGTATAGCCCTTGCTGTAATGCACATTTGGAATGGGTGTCTGTGTTCCCTCCTAGCTGAAGCAGTGCAACTTCTGTCCATGGGTCAGCCCTCTTGGGAGCTGCTTAAGTGACCTCTTGGGAGTGATGGAGAGCACAGGGCTTCTTAAAAAGCAGTCAAACATTTGAGGAGACAGTGCACATCCTGGTTGCCTTCAGGTGGTACCAGCCTGGAGGGTTGGTGGTGAACTCCATGCCTCTGATAGCTGGATTTCCAGGGCTGTGCTATGGAAAAGCAGTGTGCTGCTTTTTCTGCAAAAACACTTGACATATGGCTACTTCACTCCCATTTGTTATCAGCCTGTCTGACAGCACTGGACAAACCTAAGTGTGTAGGAACAGACAAACTCTGTCCAGGTGTTTTATGTGGCTTGAGGAGAGACTCAGTGCTCCATGCATACGTAACCAGTCTCAGAGGTTGAAGTCCTTCTCCAAGGCCTCCTTGCTCTGTGGGTCTTCTCTTTGTCACCTCTTGTTTATTTCCTCTTTACTGTCAGCAGATCAGCAGGACATATTAACTGAAGCGTAATTCTGGACTAGAGCTGGCTCCCATCCACTCAGTTGGACCGGCCTCACTTCACAGCCATACACACATGTCCAAAAATATTCTTCAACTTCAGCAAAGGCATATGGAAGAGCAAAATATATTCACGCAATAAGAGTAGCAGTAAGACTGAGTGAGTTGTCTGAGTTGTCACAGGCTTTGTACAGACCTCTGTCTCTCAGATGGAACTACATTCACCACTTACATGGTGCTTTACCTTGATTTACTGGAGGTTCATTTACAAATACAATACGATTATGAAATACAGGTATTCTCAAGTGGATTATTTTTCACAGAGGGGTTATTTTCTCTGCCTCTTACCTTTCTGAGTCTAATACCAATGAATTAGTAGCTGAGAACTATCAGGGGAAGGCAGCGCTCCTGATTTTCCTCTGACATATGCTATGGTGAATTAGAAATAATTCTGTGGAAGGCAGTGAAGTGGTAATAAGTACAATAAATCTTGGTGAGTTAAGAAACATGTGATTGCAAGGCCCATTTTATATTTCCCAGCACTTAGGCAAAAACTTTACCCCTTGCAGTTTTTACTTGGATCTAGTTCAAAAGATGCTATGGTCAGATATAGGCCCAAATTAGCATGACTGAAGCCACAACACCTTAGTTGAGCTGTGGAGTTTTCCACGTGCATACAAGCTCTTAGCCTGGAGCCAAAGACTAATTTCAACCCCAGCTAATTACAGGCTAAAATATGACAAATTGCCTTGCTTCAGTCTTCCACTAAGTGCAAGGTGAATTACTATGGCTCAACTGACCCATGCAGTAGGATCCAGCTCCAGATTGTAAACACATTGTTGTAGTATCTAAACTCCTTCTTTACTCGATGGAGACCTAGCCAACGCAATCAGTAGAGTCGGGAGCATTTCATCTGATGTAACATCGCCTTTTCCTAATTATGAATAGGCCTGTGTTCATCCATCTTAGCATGTTGTGCATGTTAGAGCCAGTCTGATCTCTGAGATGTCAGTTCATATCACTTGAATGCCATTGGGACCATTTTTGGAACAAGGCTCTATAGATCCTGGATAAGGGTATGAAATGCACTGAGACAGTGAGATGCAAAGTACTCTTGCAGGGTACATTCATATTGGATCTGTTTTCAAAGAGCAGCATTATCAGTGCTTTGTATCATTGGGGTCAAAACTGCAAGCAGCCTTTGTTGACTCATTGGATAGAATAAATCAGAGGCATATTGGAAGAATACAGTTTTTCATAACATTATACTCACATTGATCTTTCCTACCTGTGATCATTTCTATTACAGAGATATGCTGTATTATCGCATCTAGGACCCCTCCATGTCATAGGGACAGAACTGATGTGATCCTTCATTGATAGATGGAGTGCAGAGAGCCAGAGACCAAGCACTGCAAAAAGTGAGGCAAGCTAGTGGCACATGATGTGCCTGTACAAGTGGGATCACCTGTTTAAATGGCCTGTGGTTGATTTCTGTCTCAAAACAACTCAAA
Source organism: Orthonyx spaldingii (assembly GCA_013397795.1). Lineage (NCBI taxonomy): Eukaryota > Metazoa > Chordata > Aves > Passeriformes > Orthonychidae > Orthonyx > Orthonyx spaldingii. Next base: position 630,741 of record VZTJ01004371.1, on the reverse strand, counting down.
TGTTTCACTGGCACAACTCACCATCCCCAACAGACAATTTGAACACATATTCAGACCCTACTTTGGAAGTTAGAAGGGTGTAATGATTTGAATGTGGTTTGTGGTGTGTTGGTGGTGGTGAACAATGGAGAAGGACCCCACTGGTATTCAATTTCCTAGTAGAGACGCAAGTATATCAATTCTCCATAGAGTTGCACGTGAATTAACACAGAGCAAGGAAATGAACTCAGATCTTGTGCCTTCTAAACCCTTGCTTTAACAGCAGTTTAACATACATCGCAACCAGATGAGAAGAAAGCAAAGCATGGCTTGTGAGAGGATGGAAAAAGCTACAGCATTTTCTTGTCTTGGAGAAGACTGCAGTGATGGTTCCCAGGTTGGTGGTGATCTGTGCTGGTGAGTCTGCACAGCACAACATGGAACAATGCTTGAAGCCAACTGGGAGCCACGAGAGTGCCAGGGGAAGCTAATATGGAAAATGTGGTGGTTAAACCTTTCTATACACTATTTTCTAATTGAACATTATCATTTTGTTTGCTGTCATACAGCCTTGATGGCCACAGACTTTCTCCCTAGGACTTAGTGATGGGGGAGCATTCTCTGAGTTTGTAATTTGTTTCCCCACAGACAATTTATAACACTTCCCCATTTAACTTGGAGAAATTCAGCTAATATGTAATATGTACATCACCAAAGAACTGTGGTGCTTCCTCACATTTGATGACTATGAGTAGAGTTCCTTAAACCTTATCCCTTATTTGGCTGTTTGACAATTCCACTCTCTCATGGGATGAGTACATACCAGTCTGTTCCCAGGAAGATTAACCAGTAAAATGATTGAGAGGAAAGAAAAAAACCAACACAACAAACAACTTTCCAGCATGTTGCACTTTGACTGCCCTCCAGACTTCCCTTAGACTCTGTAGCCTTTATTTTTAAGGTGCTTTAATATGCCTACATTCATAAAATCCTGGAGTGTCTAAAAGAAGTTGGGGTATTTTTCTCAGCAAAGCAGCTAATTTGAGGAAGGATTTAGCACTTGAAATAAAAACCCTTGGTCTTCTAAAGAAAGAAATGGGTAAAACCACAGTCAATCTTTGCCAGCAACAGCACAGAATATATCTTACTTGATTAAAGTCAAGCTCACTGTACTTGAACAGTAGTGAAGTGTGGACCACCAGACAGGGATGAAAGCAATTTCTGTCCAGTGCAATGCTGTGAGCTTCAGTGAAGTCAGATTTCCCCTCAGCATCCCTGGAATGAGGGATTTACTTCATTTTAGTGATTGGAAACATGGGCCATTCACTGCTTTTCTAGACTATCTCTGCAGTCAGAGAGACTGTGCATTCAGAAAGTGCCTGGCCTGGCCTTCAGGTGGGTTGAATTGCCCTTGGGAGGTGCTCCTCTCCCCACTGGCTGAAGGGACTATAGTGCAGGGCAAGGATGGGGGTTCAGTCCCATGCTAGATGTTGGCACAATCCACAGGGCTATTTAGTTATGGAAAGAGAACAGGGAAGCAGCAAAAGTAGGGTGCCAAGATGACAGAGCTAAGCACAAGCCTCGCCATTGCTACTCTTTTTGTAGCCTTTTCAAGGGTTCTTTGGAGCATGTCTCCTCCACACTGAATGTTGCTTCTCCCTGTGTCACAGCAAGGCCCAGATTGTTCACTTCTACTGAGGGTGCACTGGTCTTTCTCTTCCTCCATGATCTGCTTTGTATAAAGAGCTTGGGCAACACTGGTCCTCAGGCAGGGAGAGACTGTGACAGGTTTCAGGGGCCTCTTGCACAAATGAACTTTTCAGTGACTTGGTCAACTTGATGTTGTCTCACCAGCCAGTTTCTGCTGATATTGTCCATCCAAACTCTCCTACGTGTTTAGAAATGTGAGCCTTGGGCAGCTGCTTCACTTGGCTTTAAAACTCAGCTCACTGTTGCTGATACTAAGGAAACATGAAGCACTAACAAAGTGGAAGGCTTCATTTTACAGACATTTGGCTTTCCTTTTGCACTTGCAGCAAAGACTCGGGATCCAGCCTTTTAAACTAAGTTTCTTAACTGCATTTCATTGTATATGAATTAAAATAGACATCTCGAATACAGTGAAGTGATCTATAGCATCGGACTCTGCAGGTTTCTGAGATCCAGTTTACATAAAAACTGCTCTACATACACCAGCTAATGCCTGCTATTGACACCAGCTGAGGACTCTTTACTTCATTACCTAAACATGATAATGGCATGCCCCCACTTCCCCAGTCATTTTATCCAAGGAATACAGAGATATCTCGTTATGTTAATGAGTTTGTCAGCATGACACCTTCAGAGCATGTTTGTCAAAATGTGAAATGAGGCATGGAGAACCTAAAAGGTCTACCCACATTCACCCTGTGCAAATTGAGATTGAACTGGAAATGCCACCTACCTTGTCCCTGGTTGTTACGAACTGTCTCACCTAAAGTAACACAACTAGACACAAAAGTATAGCTCTTCAGGGTTTTTTGTTCTTTGTTTGCATTTGTTTGTTTGGTTGGTTTTTTGGGGGGTAGTTGGTTTTGTTTGTTTCTTTGTTTTTATGGCAGTGTTACCCATGTCTAGAAGGATCACTTTTCATCTACTAGGTCATGTCTTTTGCAGTTGTAGCTAGCAAGGAGTTGGCACACTGGAACACCAAGCTAAGTCATTTCTTCTTAGGTTTTTTCTCAGGAAGACACACGTAGTTTTGCTCCCGAAGTGCCTAAACCAACCTGGAACTCAAGGGAGTACTGGACTTTGAAATGAAAAGAGAGGAAAGAGAAGACTTGAACTTTCCCTTGGGATGTAAGCTTTGTGTCAGGTAGGAAACAATATGCATGACTTTAGGAAACGCCCCAGTTTGAAAAGGAGAGGTTCAGGAGTTAAATCTGTACTTTTTGTCAATTAAATGGAATGTGCACTTCTGACTTCGCGAGAGGATCAGGAACATGGATGCTACCTCTCCAGTGCAACTGATGATTAAAACTGTACAGTCTAAACAAAACCACTCATTAACCCAGGCGATTTCTTTCTGGTCACAGCCAAGGTTTCCAACTCAGACTGGGAGAAAGCTCTGTACAACAGACTTAAACCCCTCTCTGCTCACTGCCTCTCCAGCAACGGAAAGCCCTGTCTTATCTCAACGCAAGATCATCAACTTCTGAATCAGATACTTGTATAGCCTGTTCCTGCAAACCTCCAACAAGTTTCCTAATCTTCTGAAGGCAACCTGTCTTATGGTACTTAACTGTGTTTCAGTTTCCTTTGGTGATTCAAGACCAGATTAAAAGAAATTATCGAATATTACATTTCAGAGAGTAGGTTTATGGGAGGTTTTATGCATTCATTTATTTCACATGGAAACAAGGCTCTAAGTATTGGTGATTCCAAACCATTAAGGTATAGGGGTGCTATTTGTGGGTACATGCATTTACCTTTATTAGAACATTAGAAAAATTGCATTGATATCCAAAGTGATTATGATAAATATAGGTGTAAACTTTGTAATGAGGTCTCTCCACATCCGGTAATTTTCCGCCAGTAGCTTCCTTGTCTGTACTGTGAAATTAAGTAAATCTGAGGTAATTTTTTAAATGGGTGTGTTTAGTAAGAGGATATCTAATGGTTTTTAATAAGTCTTTCATGCAATATATATATATTAATTTTGAAATGAAACAGTTATGTGGAGAAGGTAGCAAATGCCATTTAAGGAGAAAAGGGAGTTAAATATTTCAAGTGAATGACTTTTCACATTATTCTGCTGCAATACACAGTCACTCTTAGGCACCCAAAAATAGCAAGTATTTGCAAGAAAACTTCTTTACATTGAGTTAGACTGGGAGTTAATTATTGATCAGAAATACAGGAGGAAGACTGTAACCCTTCCAGGCAGGACATAAGCACATAAAGTCTGTATCTGTCATCAGGGATGCTCTCTGGTATGTGGTGCTGGAGAACCAAAGCCAAGCCTTTGCCCTGTCTCCCCCCTTCAGTAGGACGATGAGGCCTGAGGAGCACAGATGAGCTGTGGCTGTGCCACTTAAACTGTACAAACTCTCACCTGATGTGAAGGCAGACCCTTGGTGCCATCACAGTGATAGGACCAGTGGCTTTTTATGGGATTTAGCCCTTCCTGAAATGGTTTGGGCTTACATATACCCCTCTCTCAGGCTGAGCAAGGACATGAAGCACTTGGTTTCACTTCAATTCACTCTCTAGCCTGGGTGGCCTGGATTTGGCTTTGACTGTAGACTCACAAGATGCAAATTTAACGCTTGCATGTTCAAGGATGCATTTAAATGAAGAGCTGTGCTCTCTTTCCTTAACATTTTGGAGCAAACTTTCTATTAGGAGGTGTTGGATGCCAATGCAGAAGGAGCTGGAAAGGGCACTGACAGGGTGGTACCAGGATGTTGTCTCACACAGGTGTTGTCTTGCTGGTGAGGCTCACCCCAGGCCCAGTCCTCCTGACCACAGGAGCAGGTCTGGCATGTGAGGCATAGCAAGCACAGCTGGTTGGGTTTATTGACTTCATTTAGGCTGTGGTGAAGCACAGGAATGCACCACAGGGACATCCAGACGGCATTGCTCATGCAACTTGCATGCCTTTTGAATCCTTTACCCATTTCTTGACCCTCCTTTTTATCACTGTTTCTCATCCCTGTTCTTCTCCCAAGTAAATGACCCAACCCTAGTCATTTTTCCCATTGTTGGTTGCGTCTCACAGGGGCAGATGGGCTTTGCAGGCAGCATAATCTGGAAATGGTATCAAGCTGCCAGCTGAAGAATAAAGCATCACCATTTTTTGATGCATGAAGCCAGACTTTGCTCACTTCAGTATTTGTCAAAGCATCTAGAAAATGAGTCATTTTTTTTCCAGCTCTCTACAGAATCCACTGTTGGACTACATCCCTGCATCAAACATTGGCCAGATCTTTCACAATATTGTTTACAGCTCTTTTTTAGGCTTGTTTCATGCAGTGAATCCTTGTGTTATTTCAGACAGCAGCAGGTGAAGTACAGAAGAGATAAAAAGATTAAAACTTCTGGAGGAGAACTCTGCTGCATTGTTGCTTAGCCATGCATGTGGTACAGCTAAAAATAACAGCTAATGGAATGGGAAGCCAAGATGATCTGTTGATTTATAATGGTTTTTTTCCTGGATTATTGCTTGAGTGCCTCACCCACTGAAATCTGACATTGCAGCTCAACTGCCATTAGATAATCAAAGAATATTCTTCTCTTCCTTACTGTACAGGCCTCTGAATTTTCTTTGCAAGAGCCATTCTTTTCTAATATCATTCAGGCAAATTAGACAGATGGCTTCTAAACTAATCAAAGCATTTCATTCTCTTCTAGTGATAGTTACAAGACACTGTGGATGGGCTAAGGACCAGTGTAAGGGATACACATTCTAAACTAACCTGGGTCTAAGAAATTTACTTTGTCTGGATTTATAGTTCTTTTTTTATTTGAGTTTGTATCATTGGTCTGCATCAAGAAACTTGGAAATAATAAATGTAGGTGTTCAGGCTTTCTTTCTTTCCAGATTCAGAATTAATCCTTAAGTCTGCTTTAGAAAAGGATTTGGTACTAATAAAAGAAAAAAAAAAAAAGTAAGACTATTGATCTCTTTGCATGTTCTTTACTTTTAAAGGCACAGTAGATCGTACACTGAGAAAGTAATATTTTATATGGTTTGTAGAAAATAAATCTGTTTTATCACTGCAATAAAAAAGGAGCCAGATGTTTAGAAGAACATGTTCCATATGGAAGAGGCTTAAAACTGTGGAACTTGCTAAAACCATGCAAAGCTGCAATTGTGGAGAAAACAGGAAGGCAGCTTCCTCCCTGAATGTACACCATTTCCCAAGGAGGAAGCAAGCCTTTTTTCTCTGCTCTTTGTTGATTTTGAAGCAGAGAGACAACTACTAAGTCATGACCATAAAAGGCTTATGCTGGCAGTGACATCAGTGGTAAAACCACACTTCTTCCCTCCCTGCAACAACTTTAACTACACTTTTGAGAGGCTTCTGCTTCCCCTATAAAAGGGTGGAGGATGCATGGATTTCTTTGTTTTGTGGCCAGGACGCTATCTAATGTAGGGGTATCGGCACTGTCACTTTTATGAACATATTTCCAGCTTTGCAGAAAGATGAGGTGCCTCCTAAATTTTCATGAAATGAAACAAAGAACCTCCTTAATTAGCTAATTTGATTTCACTTTACGACCCAAATCCACTGTGCTGAGGTGTGGCCTGCTACATCCCCAAGCATGCCTTGCTCCCTGCTCATCTAAGTGCAAGTGTGCTGACTGGCTTTAACTCAGTGAGCACCACAGGTTTATTGCTTAAAATGTTGTTTAAGAGAAGAAGGAGCAACATGGCACTATACTATGGAGAGCCTATGATAGCATTTACTTTTTAATGGGGGCTGAAAGCAGCCTGCTAGAGGAGAGCAGTGGTGGTCCCTTGCTTTCAGAGGATCTGCATGCTCCTCTGCTGAACACTCCTGAATGAGGCTGGATGCTGGTGTTGTCAGCAGTTAGTATTTGATCCAAAAGCCCACAGCATTTTGCTCCAGTCACTAGGCTGATTCCAAGAGAAACTGAGGTTTTGAATTCCCAAAGTGCACTGAACTCATCATCATGCTGCGCTGAGTGCTGTAACATGGGCAGTGCTGCGTCTTCATCTTACCTGTAAAATCAGGCTCTTCTTAGCATAGTCTGCTGTTATCTAATTTGAAAGTGCCATAGGTAGGTGTGAGGAGAAAAGGAAACCCACTAAATCCTGACTCTATAAACAAGAGTTGAATCTTGCATTGAAAAGCATGCCATGAAGCATTTGATTTCTGCCTGTCATTGTAGTTATATGTTTTGAGTAGAAAAAGGAGGCAAAATATGACTGAAAGTTAATCTTTGTTCAAATACATCTCAGGGGTCCAGTAAGAAAAATCCCAGATTGGTTGTACTGCAGCTACATTTGGTTTTTGGTTTTCTCTATATCTTTCTAACTTTGGGGAATTTATCCTTTGCCTTGTGAATGCTTGCATTACCCCTGCATTTCCTCTGTGACATTCTTGCTGGGCAGTTCTGACTACTGTGTTTGGAAGAGGGAACATTTTCCCACTTTTAACCTGTGCAGTGGATATCTTGCCTTGTGGTGGATTCTCTCATCTTACTACTAGACACTGCTTGTTCTTGATCACATTTTATTTCTAACTGAGTTTTACTGTCTGCTTGATGGGTGTGTTCCTGAGTGCTATAGGGACCACCTCGCAAACTGGTGACCATAAAGTGTATGTGACATTGTAGTGGAGATGGGGAGATGGATGAAAGTAAGACTTGATGCTCACGCTTGAGAAGGTGTAAGTGGCTTTTTGAATCATGCAGTCACGAGGCAAGGTGTCATTTCATGAGTCACCACCAGCAGCATCTGACTTTCTTCTGTCTTCCACCTGGGGCACCCACTGGTCTCTTCTGAGGACACCAATGAACTGAAATCTTTGAGGTCAGTGTAGGAGGATCTGGGCAATGATAAACCAGATCAAATTAGGAGATTCAGAAGTCATCTTTATAATCACCAGTGCTTGCAGGAAAGGGTGGTATGGTTGTGGAAAGGGGACGATGTGAAACATCGTCAACCTCAGTTCAATTTAACTAAGAGCATTTCTGTTTCTAACTTGCTTTATCACACCAAACCAGCTACATTCATGGGATTTGGAGTATGTGCTGCTGCACTGCACTGGAAGTTTTGACAGTTCTTTTAGTACCCATTAACAGGCTTAAGAGATAGGCCAGCAAGGAACAAGGATGACATCCTCTGGAGCACAGGGCTTCAAAGCAAATGGATTCCCCCTCCCTCCTCCCCCTCTCCCCTCAAAGGGCAGCACCTCGATGATTTTGGAGTTATAGATTTTGCAGCTGCAGTGAAAAAAAACCTGCTGCAAGTTGTAAGGAAGCAAGAAGTATTTGTGAGATCAGAGCGGAGTGATTTATGAAACAGTGAAAGGAAAAGATGTAGCAGCTTGAAATCCTCATGCACACATTTTCTAGATGATAAAGCTTTTTGGTGGGGAAATAGTTTTTAAAATCCCCACCTTTTTTCTTCCTCTGTGAGCTAACTCCATACCATGCGACAGAAGCAAAGGCCATGTAAACCCTCTTCTCCCCTTACCCCATCATCTCTGCCTTTCCCAAATGAATACATAGACATTCTTTTCCCCTCTTCAGCATTTTCATTTTAAAATCTTTAATACAGAATTAACAATATAATTTCTATTCTTCATATATTTTCCAGTATTAGCACAAATTAATTTCTTCAAGGATTTCTTTCATAGCCAGTGGTAGAAAGAAAGACACAATAATTTTAAGCTCGTGCTGTTGGGGTTTTTTATAAATTCTGTCATGTATCTGCTGGCTGCATTAGAAATTTTGCCTCTTTTATAAGCTAAAGGTTTGCCAATATTAATGTATATGTGTAAGACAGAATAAGTTAAAGTACTGGTCACAATTGTTATTTAAATCAGCAAAGTAAAAACCTTTAATTTGAATAATTTTTTTAAGTCTTGGTTTGCTTTATATAATTTAGATATTTCCCAAATGAAAAATTGAAGTCATTGTTTCATAACAGCTAATATGCATTGAAGCTAAAAATGTATTTTACACTAAAATTGAGAGGGTTTTAACAATTTAGAGGATATATAATACATACACATTGAAGCCATAGCATGCTTCACCACATATATATTCAGATTTTAATACTACGTATAAGAGATAACACTGTGAAATAAAGCCTTTTTTATTATTGACATTTTTTCTGGTAATTTGTATCAAATGGCACATACACAGAGTCAGAATACAAAAATACATTTAGAACACCATAATAAGTTTCCTGTTATTAAGGGACTGTGTCAGGTAATTAAAGAATAAGTATGTCAAAACTAATCTATTTTTTAAAAATTACTTAATGTATTAAATGATAGAAAACATTTCTTTAGAGATGGGACTGGACAGATTATTTCAGGCCATCTTGTCCTTCAGTTTTGAACCATGGATGAAAATATCTTGTGTATAGTTTTTATTCCTAGACTTGAGAGGAAAAATTGGTTTGCTTGTTGTTTTTTTTTTTTTTTTCTCAAGTGGTGTCTTAGCATTGAGTGAATTAATTACTGAACTGAACTAAGCTGAAGGAACTGAGAGGAAGAAGTGCTTTCTGCACCTGCAGAACAAGTTGCAGCTGTCAAGTGCTGGTTTATCACTTCAGTAAATTCTTGTTCCAGGTGCTCAGCAAGTGACTTCCCCGAAGCTTGTTGTTTTACTTTCTTAAAACTTCATGTTTTACTTTCTTAAAACAGCATGCATTGCCTGAATGCTATTTGTGTTTAGTTTAAATTATAGAAATAGATTGCTTCAATGTCACATAAAAGATTTCAAGATTTTAAATGTAACATAAACATGTTTATCCTTAAAGAAAAACACACTGTATTTAAATTGGATTAAAAAACCAACACTGTCTGAATAAAGTGAGTGATAAAGGTACAAAAATCCCCAAAAACCCACACATTCCTTTTAAAAAAGAGAACTAAATAACATTTTTCTTGAGAATATTCTTTAAAATGTAGTCCTTTTCAGCTTAAGTCAATAGAAGGAATGTGTGAGTTACTGAATAATTTTGTATCTCTACTCAGTTTATTAATACATTGTTAAAATTTTAAATCAGTCTTTGAAGCACCCAGAAGCCTCTTGGCTATGATTTATAGAAAAGAAATGAAAAAAAAAATTTTAATACTGTTATATTGCGGAAATATATTGAGGAAATTGAGATGATAGTTTGAAGAACATTACCCTCACTACACATGCTGAAAGTGAGTCCTAATTTCAGATTTTTCTTTGAGTTTTGTTCTTGTAAAAAGTCATGAACTCACCTGACTACAACAACATCCTGTACACAAGGAAGCTTGCTACCCCAGGAGGTAGCAAGCTAAGCAAATCTATCTAACCTGGTCCCTGTGTCTAGTAATGACCAAGAGTGAATATTCAGACCAGAGTGCAGGAAATCAGATGATCATTCCCTTGGTGAACATTGCCAGTTTGCAGTAGTCATCAAGGTAGTGAGACCACCTGTGTACACCCCCAAGTCAGTCCTCTGTGAACCTGTCTGTTCTCTTTTTTAACTCACTTCTTCTTTTGGTGGTAAGTTCCCATTCAACTCTGCACACAATTTTATTTGTGAGCAAGATGTTTAAATGGTGTAAAACAAACATTATAAATTTCTGCTTTTCACAATGTCATTGAGAGATTTTTTGGATGCCACTGAAAATCTTGCATTAATTTTGATGGAGACCATAATACACAATCTGAGAAGGGCATTTGACTGGGAAGACAGATGTGTAACTACTTCAGCAAGCTTTAGTCACTTTGAGATTGTTGTATAAGTGATGCTCTTCTCTGAGTCTGGTTGGCAATTTTCCAGCATTATAGCAGCCTTCAGAAGCACTAATTGGCATGTGGAGCATAGAGTGAGCTTTCAGAAGGACTGAGGGGTGAATTTCCCACTTTGTCATGTATGAAAGAATTATGGTGAAGGATCTCTTATTCCCCAGTGCTGTGAAACACACAGACTACAGAGCAGCTCAAAGCACAAAGTTTTGGACTGCAGTCTGTAATTTCCTAAAATCTGAACCTTAACCAGAGCTTTTGGTTTAGTTTTACACTCGAAGTGTGGGTCTCTTGCTCCAAGTACTGTCAACACCCAACCCAGTAAGCAAAGGCAGCAAGGAATTAGGAATCACCCAGCATTTGTAGCACAGTTAATTACTTGTATAACATATAACAGCTTCCTGAGATCTAGTGAGAAGGCCAAGAGTAGTGATGACGGCGAGGCTCCCTGTAAATCCGGCTGAGTGGAGGAATGCATTCTCCTCCCTCGGATTGCTGGAGCAAGCAGAGTTTTATCTGATCTGATGGACGAGATAAAACCAAAGGAACTGCAGATGCAAAAGTTATATTTGATCAGATTTTCTAAAGCACCTGAGGAGGCAACCTGCAGTCCTGGCCCTCCAGATATCTGATGGGGACCCTCTTTGGGGACAGCCTATGACCCTTGCAACAAAACCAGGGGATCAGAAGTAGAATGGGGAGTGATGTGTGTCTAAGCTTTATCTCTATGCATTGTCTGGATGGGCCATGATGGTCATTCACAGGGGCTTGGAAGCCCTCCTAGAGCTTCAGCTGTGACCTCTGAGACTCCAGCCTCCCACTAAAGTGAAATTATCCAAGTGATCTAAAACTCCTGGAAGGGAGGAGAAGGCAATTGGTCAGGCAGGTGAGCACACAGTCATAAACATCATTGGACTGGAAGACCAGGCTCAAGAAGTGGTTTTTGGATGTCCTTGACTTATACATATCAACTGCATGTGCATGAGGACTAGCAGGAGTAAATTTAAACAACAACAACAAAAAATTACCAGCTAATATAAGAGTGAGAGGTGAGACTAATTATCCTTGTACTAAAAAGTCCCAGGTACTCACAGGAAAAGACAGAGCACAAAGTAAGATCAATCTCAGAAAAAGGGAGCACATTTTGTTAAAGAATCACTGTTCTTTCTGCTGAAAGTTAGAATGTACTTTTCCAAAGGGTCCAGTAATTTGCTTTTGCTGTTATATGGCAGTGAACATTGGGAATAGCTGTGGAATGGGAGTTGGTGTTGGCCAGCTGAAGTCTGAAGGCCATTTTTTTTAGCAGCTAAGAAAAATAAGTTTTACAGTCCAGGAACAGCTCAACAGTTCCTTCTCTGAAGCATAAAACATTCACAGGAATCAATGAGGGTCCTGGCTGAGAAGGGAGTGGAATTCCTGGTTGAGCTTGTATCCCCATGCAACACTCTGGTGCGTAACGTGCTACAGATCTGCGGTTAGGCAGGTGAGGCCATGGATGGACTTCATGGTTCACATACAGATTCTGAACCATGGGATGTGGTGGTCTGTACAGACTAATGCTGTTGCACTTGGTCTGGACATGCGTTCCCACACTGCTGCCCCACAGGTCTGTCCATTTAAGAGCACTGACTGGGGGAAGAGCTGAGAGGTGGCCTAGAGACTCAAAAATTATTTACCATCTATGCCTGCCCACGGAGGGACGCCCAGATTTCAGGCACAGCCACAGGAGCTTGCACACTGATCCAAAAGAGCCTGAAGAGCAAATCCACCCACTGCCTGCACGAGGAGGGGATGGAGTCCAACCCACATGCTGCTCTTGGCATCAAGCCTGTTTGCGGGGAGCAATGAGAACTCCCTCTACCTTTAGTATCAGACAACCAATAAAAGGCAGTGAAGATCGATTTGGAAAGGCGAAAGGCAACTAAAGAAAAGACAGACAGAGACAGTGAACACTGAGGGAGCTCACTGGGGCTTATGGAGAGGAATTGCCCCAGCTTTTAGAGAGATTGAGGGAATTTCATGGTACCAAAAGGCACCATGGGGACTCCGGCATGGTGCACGCTGTAGGCTGCAAGGATGTGTCTGGATTCCAAAAGGAGTTTGCTTTGCGGCTGTCAATGCAGTCCCTTGATTCACAACTCGATTTAGTTTCTCTCTTGACTTGTTGTTTGAAACACATGTGCAAACTGGCCAGAGTTTTGATTTTCATACTGTTTAAGGATGATAGGAACACAAAGTGCTGTCTCATGAGTTTTGTCGACCCGATTCCCTTCCAGAAATTTGCTCACATCTGATTTTGTTTCCTCTGCCCACTCTCTGTAGACACTGAGTTTCCAGTGTCATTTGCCTCCTACACATGCTCATTAACCCATTTCCCTCCATCTCCGATCCTACAATGCCCATTTTATCCAATTAATGGTAGGAAATAAGTGGGGGTTTTATGACAAGGGTGTGAAGTTCCGTCTGACACTTTGCATCTTTCCAAAGAACAATGCTTTCTCAATAATTATGTTCAGATGACCATTAAGTTGGTGCTGCCACAGTTCTCCCTTCAGTTTTAATGAATATAATAAACAGGAATGAACTTCTGCTATCTGCAGCTGCTGCCATTGTCTGTGAACTGCACGTTGCTTCAGAGAAGTTTATTTTAGCTTTAAACCTCTTTCAAACAATGTGCAAGAGAGTGAGAAAAAAAAAAGAGTTGGTGTGTTTTTGTCAGCTCTCACTTTTCCCAGATGTTTTTGGCATGAGAAACGCTGTAGGACAATTAAAAAGAAGCTTCATTTTCAGAAGTATTTGGGAATCAAGACTCAAGTGAAGTCCCAGGGCTCTGAGAGTGCTCAGAAATTCATCAGCTCTGGGGTGCAAAATCTCTCCCTGGTTGTATGACCATGCAAATCCCAGAGTGGGAGAGTGTTGAGGTGATGCAGCGCAGGTTTTTCAGTCATATTCAGATAAGGAGAAAATCCTGGCCTGACAATCTCCTTGTTTGGGAAAAATCTCTTAAGCTTTTTAAAAATATCAATCTACCCTAGAAATGCTTTGCACCTAGGACTCTTCAAGCAGGCAGGAGTGTCAGAGAATTTTATAATAATTTCTAGCAGTAAGAACAGATCTATGTGAGATAAAGACCCCAAGAGTCATGGTACATGGTACTTGCTCTGAGCACTAACATTTAACTTACAGCATTTCAAATGGACAAATATTTATTCTCATCTCATCAGAACTGAATCCCTACTCTGTGTATTTTGACATTTAGGTGGTTTTTTATTCAATATTCAGACAGAACCAGTGCTACATATACTACCTTAAGTCACCATAGCCAAGTTCAGTTGTTCTTCCCTAAATATTTTATTTCAGATGCTGGTATCTATGGGAGGTCTGAAAAGTTCTGAACACTAGAAACATTTCGTTTAAAATTATTATTATTTTTGTTATTATTATTATTATGTGCACACAGCTTTTGCAGCATTGTGATTAAGGTTGTGTCAGCAAGTAACATTTAAAAGCCAAGTTTAGGGACTTATAACTCGCTGAAGAAATTCACTTGGGGCTAGAAGTTGGCTTTGCAAGCAGTTCTGTGGGAGTTAGCCAATATCTTTGAATTTTTTGGCTTCTCTTGACTTCGAGTCACAATGTGACTGAAACATGAGTTCCTTATTTTCTCTGTTTAAAAACTGATCTGCTGTCTTCCCATCCTAATATAAGGTAGCCCCAATTGTTAATGCTTGACCTAAAAATAGTTATATGTTTCTTATTCAGAGGCAGAAAATCGGTGAATTGCAGCCAGATTAACTGAATAACCCAATCCACATTGTGCACTGTTACTTAGTCTTGTTTCCCATGAAGGTGGCTGACACATCTCTTTGCTGTGACAGCTTGTAATACCATTTCTGCAGGACTGACCATGAACACTGTAAGGTGTTTTGAGATTTAATAATTCCCTGAAGGGACAGCATACATGCATAGTGTTATTCATTTTGCACATGCATGACAGATAAAAATCCAAATAGTTTCAACCTGCAAATGAAAATCTTAGACGATGACTTGCCTATTATTTGGTTGATTTGCACAGTTGGTGGTTTTGGGGTTTTTTTCCCCATTTTTATGTCTAATGGCTTAAAAACACTCTGAAGCCTCTTTCCTCTGAGCCTCTGGCCCAATGTGGGAGGCGGATTCTCAAATCACCGATTTTTATCAAACACATGTCGATATTATACCGTGAGCAGGTAGCTGTTCGCTGTCATGCTATGTACATTATTGTAGGGCTGTACATAGAGACAAATTACCATTGTGGTGTTGTCATTTGGAAACCGTACACCTTTTTTGTTTAGCACTATCATGAGAGCAGGTACTGATTAGGAATATATAAAGTTACTTAATTTACCTTCATGAAGGTATTTGAAATATCTTTGTATTTTGATGAAAAGGTGTTCAAAGGAATATTCAGTCCTCTTGTGGTTACAATGAGATTTCAGATTTACCCAAATAACCCTGCAGCATTCTCTGCCAGTTTCCACAGTTCTTTTTCTTACAGCTCTCAGACTCACCCCCACCTCTGCTATGGCAGTAAGCTTGGGATTGAACAGTCTCCTTTTCAGGAAACCACCAGCTATGTGCTCAGGAAACTGAGGACACATCCTCAGTTATGGCTGTTCTTTGATAGGATCTCATGAAAATTGCTTTTGGGTTATGTGAGTTCTGTGATAGCTATTTTATGGACTCCTGCTCCTACTTATCACGGGCCAAGCTTTTAGTGATCCAAAGTGGAAGTCTGGCATTGGGAAGAAGTCTCTTGAGGGGAGAGCTTGTCTTTAGGGAAAAACTTGTGTTTTGTTTGTGAGAACCAGAAGAGATGGGAAGGAGATTTGGAGGACATGTCCAGAGGAGGGGATTAGGAAGGCTGCACTTCCCAAAGAGGAAGATGCCAGGGAAGCTGCTGCAGAAGGAGGTGCTCACTTGAGCTTTCACAAACAGCTCCAGAACTTTTAGCCTGTAGTGAGATTGGATGAGGCTTCAGCAGTTGTCAAGCCCCAGAGAGAATGCTGTCTGCTGCTTTTAGATTTTACTTAAATGAAAATACATCTTAAAGATTAACAGCCTTTGTGCTCTAGCGCCATGTTATCAAACTCCAGCATTCTAGAAATGATGACTTGTCCTGCCTTCCCCAGCTCCATTTGCTGACTTTGTTGGTAGACATATCCACCAGTCCTCCCTTCCCAAGCTGAAGAACTCTGGTCTCCTTCCTTTCTATCCACTTCATTGCCCTTTATGTATATCCATGTCTGTTCACTTGTACTGTCCCATCTGCAGCTTTCTCCATGTGTGGGGTGAGGAGATGGCTTCACGGGTTAGAAAGATGTCACTATTCAAAAGTAATCCATGACTCTGTGCTGCCTGTTCAGCTGGGGGCTTCACACAACACCACTCCCTGCACTTCAGGCAGGGACTTAACATGGGCGGCATTGCTCTCTGCTCCGCCAAACTTCAGGTCACCATAATCATTGCTGGCATTTTGCAGGCCACAGGCATACTCGCAATTTAACATGGACAGGTTCCCATGGGAGGCTGGAGATACATGGGGGTTGCAAGGCAGCACATGGTGTCTGTGGAAAGAGGGGAACATCAAACACATGGAGGTTGCCACCATAACTTCTTCATTCTCTGACACCGTGGGGAGGAAGAGCTGCCTCTCAGAGCCAGGAAAGACAAAATTGTGGAGTGACCTGGTAGGCTCATGCCCATCACTTTCAGCCTGGCCACCACAGCTCTTACCTCAGCACCAGGGAAGGGTGTGCAGCTAACCCAGATGTTGGTGCAGGGGGTTGAGAAGGACCAACCGAGGTAGCTTATGAAAACTTAAATTCATCCTGTGCTGTTTGGTGAAATGTTTACCCATGGCTATTTCCTGGGCTTTTAAGAGAAGGCAGGCAGCAGTATTTAGTACCCACTAATTAAATGCAGTTTGAACTGTGTTGTTTCAGGTAATGTAGTGAAAATATGGCCCCTGCTGTGACATCTGCAGCCAGACAAGTGACACCACCCAGCCTCTGGTCAAAGTCTATGTTTTCAATTCAGCAAATAACAGCTAAAACATTGTAAAGACTTCAGAAAGACAGAAACAAATAAAAGACCAATTCCTATTATTTCCATAAGATGTTAAACAGGACTGAAAAATGCATTTTTTCTTTTTTCCAGAAAGGTGTTTTATGGACATTAAATATTCTTTGGGATTTCTTTATATTATGTTTTTTGAGAGAAAGCATTTTGCTATTCTGCTGAGTAGTTCCAATGTTTACAAAGGGAGAAGTAGCTTCCTCATAGAAATTACCAGATCTAAAGATTTGGAAGATTTGGAACATTTGTTTTGTGGTATATGAAGTCTTCTTCCTAATGTACATGCTGTTTAATTAAAAAAGCCAACATAAGCCTTGCACATAACTCACTAAGTTGTTATAAAATGTAATTGAGGCTCGCAAGTTAATTTTTAATTTTTTCAAGAGGCAATGGTGCCACCTCCAAAAGCACAGCTGAGAGGATCTTGGGTTCTTATGCTCCCAAAATGGAGGGCAATGCTGAAAAGAATAGAGAATTCATGAATGCTGCAAAAATATCAGAGGAAGTGGAATGACCTTCCCCACTGCTCAAGTTTAGATGAGTTTCTCCATGAGGGTTTAGAACTGTAAAACAGCTGTAGATGTCTGTCTGAGAATGCTAATGCAACCAAATGGAAGCCACGCCATGTAGTGAAATCATACATTCAGCAAATGGGAGATCTATAAATAGGTTTTTAAGGCCTAAGAACTATTAAAAGAGAACTTATACCTGGATATGTGCTCCTTCAAGAGCTCCAGCTGCTCAATAGCTTGTTTTGGACTACAGCACAGAACCAGAGGCAGTACATTTTACAGATGTGCTTTCGCCCTTTGCAAACACACTACTAGAGGTCACTGAAGAATGTTGCCAGCATACTGCCAGGATGCTGTGTGTTGTAGTTTTCCATATGAGGCTGCTGCCAAGACAAGACATTCAGTCTGTTAGCTTACAGCATAACTACCTCCCAGGTTCATCCATGGAGGTCTGTGCTCCTCAGTGTGCTGGCAAGGTGGCAGCTGTCACAGAAATGCCTGTCACCCAGTTAGGTAATCGGCTGACCACTTTTCCTAACATTAAAGTTAACGTCCCTCTCTCCCACCCAGAGTATGTGGGGCAGAGCAGTGGTCCTGTCTCACAGCCACTACCGTGGAGCGCATTCCAGCATTGTTTGGTGCTGAAAGCTGCCTCCAATTAGCCCAGCTGCACCTCCTTATTAGGAGCGAAGAGCCAGCTGCCAGTCAACGTGATGCTAACCACAGCATCCCGCCTGCCACCAGCCAGAGAATTTGGTGTGTCCTGGCCACATCGGCTCTGCAGCCAATTGGAACCCCCTGCCACAAGATTTAACCTCCTCCAGCCTACATCTGCAATGAGGTTTAATTTCCTAAAGGTGTAGAGAGCTGCTAGGATTTAAGAGGTCTTTAGTCAAGTGTTGTTGACGCCAAGGGGTTCTAGGTGCCAGCTGGCATGGAGCTTTTCTAAAGACCCAGTCTGAAGGAGCCAGTGCACTCCAGACTAGAAGAGTAAAACACCTCTTAGGGTGCAGTTGCCTATTTACATTGCAGATTCCCAGACCTTTTTGAAGCCTGACCCTATGTTCCTGAGGGATATCATTCATGACACCTGTCTGACCTACCAGAAATGGTTGGAGAGCAGCAAAGCTGGGCACGGTCACCCATTGAGCCGTTCAGGTTAAACCCAAGCTGGACTGTGCACCAGCACCACCAGCTCCCTGCCCTTATATTAGTGTCAAACGAAGTCCAGGGTGGCTGAGCACCCTGTGCTGAGCAGGGAGCAGGGACTGGTTGTAGGGCAGGCACACCAGTGCTGCTCCAGAGCCACAGCCATTGACTCAGGGGCTCTGCACACAGCTGGCTGTGTTCTATTACCCCTGCACAAATTATCAGAGTTATGAGTCAAAGCTGAAATGTCCTTTTGCAAATGGAACCTCAGTTCCTACACCACTCTGTTGCTTTTGTAATGTTAAACTCAGGCCGCTTGGCTGGGTCTCACAAAAGGGGCCTTGCTCCCCTTGCACATGAGCTGGCTTCCTCCCGGAGCAAGGTGAGCAGGGATGCTCCCATCACAGCAAACACTGACAGCTCCCTCACTGGAAAACTCATTAGAAGGCAAGAGCAAAATGCTGCTGGCGGGTACTGCTGGAGAAATAGATCAGTTGTGCACCTCCACTAGGCATCAGCTGGATCCTTTCAGGAAATATATGTTAGCAGCAGCATTCAACCTATGAGTTCCTTATCTAGAAAGCTCCTGTCAGAAGACTGTCCCATAGCCTGGCTTTATCTTCTGCAAGAGCCATGCTAAGTCCCTGGAGAGGTACTCAGGAGTTCAGCATTCAGGCAGGGCTCAGCATCCAAATCTACAGCAAGCTGGAAAGCACATGAAACCAAATTACTCAGATTTTCCCATCTGTGCATATGTGCTTAGCTGGTTTTAAATTATCAGTGTAAAGGCCTAGTAGCTTCGTAATGTACACGCAAAAAGATTCCCACAGATTTTCCCTTTTTTTCTTTTTTTTTTTTTTTTTTCTTCTTCTTTTTTTTTTTTTTATTGAAGCCAGCTGAGTAAATTCATAGGAAGTTGTAACAGGACAAGTGAAATGTATACCCACATTCCCTGGGAATCCAAATGCCTTTAACACATACTGTATTTCATGTGAAATTTATTTTAGAAGACACCAGAACAGCATAACTTTTTCATCACTGTGTTTTAAAGCTATCACTTTTGAATGAAATAAGGTGACAAGAAAAAAAAAGAAAACATGAAAATCCCAGCACTTGATACCCCTCTCCCATATTCTAAGAGAAGATATTAACTTCTCCATTTTTCTGGGTCACTTTCAAATTTATAACTAATTACAAAATAGCTTTAAAATGCAGCCCCAATTTAAACTACCATGAGTGAGAAGCAGCTGGAATGACACTTAACTGTGGTGCTGAGTGTTGTCTTGCACTTATTCTCTCTTTTGTCTCAGAAGTTTTTGCAAACCCATATAAGTTAAATGAAAACTATTTGTGGCTGTGGCAGGAAAGTGATATCTGAACACCACATGAGCAGGGACCATGCAGGTGGCTGGGGGAGCCCTCTGATAACCTGTGGGGGGATGAAGCCACTGAAGAACAGTGTCCATGCTGATTCCTTGTGCTGAGCAGACCTGCTGTTGGTCCCAGCAGACCCGTCCATCTGCATGGTCACACTGGTGAGCAGCCTGGTGGTCAGCAGCAGCTTGCCAGTCCCAGCATTGGAGAGGCAGTGGTACCAGGGCACTCTTCACCCAATTCCTACCCTGGCTCCACTGCCTTTTATATTTAGCCTCACAAAAATCTGGGAGTCAGACCTCCAGCTCGCTTGAGGGGCTGATTTATGCTGTCTGAGGGATCTGAAGGTCTCCACCGTCAATTCCTCGTTTGTAAAATAACCTCAGCTGAGCTTAATGAGATTTTGTGTGATGACTTTGGTGAGCTCTGCATTGGATGCAGTAACATTTCGACCACAGCAGTGAGGGCTGATGCATCTGAGCAGGTGACCCCTACATGTAGAGATGGGACGGTTGTCCATGATGGGAGAAACAACCAGAAAAACAGCATCTCTTTGGGGCTGGCCCTGCCTGCTCATACCGTTTGTGATGGGATATAAATGGTCAAAAGGGCATGATCCTCCTCTTGAAGTCAACGTGCACCTGGATATGAGTCTGGGTTTTCCAGGAGCAAATAGTTTTCACATCCATTCTGAAATTAAATGGTTTGTTACTCAGCTACATGATAGCTGTGTAAATGTAGAAGCTACTTAAAACTGCATGAGCTGCTTCTGCAATGTTTTGCCCATGAATTTGCTTGCTGCTGAGCTGTGAGGAATTTCATGCCTGAGTAAAATCTGCAGGGCTGGGCTTCAGGTGTTTGTTTGATGGGATGGCCCATTCCCAAAAGTGCATGTACAACAGAGGAACTTGTCCCACTTTGTGCAGGCAGCTAGACCTGCTCTTGCTGGGCTCCCAACCCCTTCCTCCACTAACTGGAGAAGGAATGAACTTTAGCAGAGCTGAGTTCAGGCTCTGAGCCCTGGATCTCTTCAGCAGAGCTGAGTTCAGGCTTCGAGCCCTGGATCTCTTCAGCAGAGCAGAGTTCAGGCTTCGAGCCCTGAATCTCCTCGACAAACATAGCTTTAGTTGGCATGTTCAGCAAACACAGATCTGACCCCTTCTCCCACACCTTGTCCTTCATCAATGCTATTGCTTATTGTGAAGCCTGGTTTTGAAATCTCCCCTGACTTCCAAATGAGCTCAGTCCCAGCATGCTGACCATCACACACACATCTAGCAGGGATTCCCTGCTGCCTTCTGAAAATAAATACACTTAAATGAAGGGGAGACAAAGCAATGACACAAAGGCTTTAACTTACAAAGCTGTTTCTTTGCAGTAGTTGAGGTTCATTTCTGGAGGCTAAGATACCTTGTTCATGATTGCAGTTAAGAGTCTAAGTTGTGGGGATCTGCCCCACAGATATGTGCTTTGGTGTTGTATGGCTGTGAGTTTCCTCAGAGGCTGGGGCAATTGGTCCTTCCACTTCCACAGAGGCTCCTATGCTTTGGTTGTTCAGCAGGGTGCGGGGTCTCCCTATGGGGGCCACACACATGACCGTGTACGGAATAACACTTTGCTGTTCATTTAATTATGAGTTTTGCTCACTTGGGCAACTTATAGTGGTCGTTGGCATCGACTGTGTTCTGTGTATAAGGAAAGGATGAAGATGTGAACCAGGAGCAAGGCTTGCAGTAATCTGATTTTCCAGCAGTACTGCTCATTTGTTCTCTTTGGCTTTACCCCCATGACAACTCTTTGCACAATGACCATGCCCTCTTCTTTCCATGCTCACTACTGGTTGGGTTTGCTACTCTATGTTCCTGGCTCCAAGATCCGTGTGGGACTTTCATCTTGGGTGAGGGAGCTCAGCACCAGGCCGGGTCAGAGGAAAACACAGGAAATGGTGTTTTCCTGTTGGAATTTGCTGACTCAGTAGAGCTGAGCAGCCTCAAAGAGAAGCTTTGATTTCGACATGGTTCTGCTGGAATGTGGTGGACTCACTGCCTTCTCCCCTTTCATTCCCTTACTTCACCAGCAGAACTTGCAGAACCAGCTCTCCTGGGCTATCTGAGGCCACGAATCCTAGCCGGTCCCACAGCCCAGCTTCAGCTCCTGGAGTGTTTTGAAAAGTGTAGACTTTGCTTCTAAATCCCTTATGAAAGTCCAAAGACCGAAATCCTGCCCGAGGCTGCCCAGCTCCTCTCCACACTACGCAGGATGGGGCCTTTCCCCTCTGATGCATGGGTTCAGCCCAGGTTTCAGAGGCTTTGTGCCCTGCAGGGGCAGAGGTTTGGCAGGACTCACACGCTGCTCAGCACCTCTCACGCAGCTGATGTGACAGCCCTAATCATGCTGAGAGTCTGATGGGAGCCTAGACTTCCCCAAAGTGGGGCAACTGTAGGTACAATCAGGAGATGCTGGCTCCTTCCTTCCCCCGCATCTTCTCTTGCTGATTCCCCAGCCACGCTTTCAAACACTGCTCCAGAGGTCTTTTTCCTCTCCTCATGGAAATTATGGTGGCTGCAGCCTCTCCCTGTTGGAAATAAGAAAAGTTTGGGGGTTGGGAGCATGTGCCCCTCCCATCCTCTGCAAGGGAGCCCTGAATCTTGGAAGAAGTTCCGCTCCCACTGTCTCCTTAAGCAAGGGGAGTCAATCAGGATCTTTCAGGAGTGGTGAAATTGTATAAATTACCTCAGTTTGGTGGCTATTTCTCCCTTTTTTTTTCTGTTTTAGAGATCACCCATCACCCCAGTGTCCGAGTGTGTATTCTTGAGAGAAACCATCTGGGGTGCCTGCTATCCCACCAAAGAGAAGTACCTGGTCACATGCACCCCAGGAAGAGAGTACTGGATTTTGCTTTTAGAGATTTGCTTTTCATGCAGTACTTTCATCCCCCTGTCAAATGCTCAGAACTGAGAAGGTCACAGGGCTTATTATATTGGTTATATGCAGGCAGCATTCAGGCTTCCCAGCAGAGCTCTGTCAGTGCAGTTCAGGCCTGACCATAACTCCCCTGAGCTAAATCTGTCATTTATGCTTAGTTTTCTATCCATGAAAAATATTTATTGGGGCTTGAGTTAAAGTTGCCAGATAAAGCCTTTGTCTGGTGGTTAAGGGAGCTTTCTAGGATGCAAACAGAGGTATTCATCCTAAAACACTCATGGCATTCAATAAAATAAAATCTCTTCTAATACTGCAGAGGAGCTGAAATCCTCAGGTGCTCTCTGTCTAGCTTAATAACATCATCACTGAGTTTTCTTGGCTTGTCTTTTTCTTGAAGTGAAACATGCCAAAATGCTAATGACAAGGGATTTTTAAAGAGTCCGTGATTTGTTATGCTGGAAAATGGATGAGTGTGGAAGACAACTGTTTTGGAAAGCTCACACAGATTGCCAACCTCCCTCAAAGTTTTAGCTGAGACCTTGTAAAAATGGACTGTCAAGGTTATCAGCTCATGGACAATAAACAGTTGAGGAATGCAAGGTTTTGTGGGGAAGGTACAGCTCTAAAGTATTTGCTGGGAAGACACTGGAGGAGGTTAGGTTTGGAACCTTCCAAAGATAAGCAGCCATAGCAATATTTATTGTTTACATGTAACTACCATCCTTCTGTCTTTTACAAGGGAGGAATAATTTTGCAAGAATTTGAAATAAAAAGCTCATACGTAGATGGTTCTGATTAGGGACTCACAGAAAATGCTACACATTTAAGGTTGCAGTCAAAATCTGGTCCAAACCAAGATTGTTTGTTTCTCTAAGGGTATTATTCACTTTGGTGAACTCAGCCATCCACCCCACTGTCCTGGGGAAGTTGTCCTGCCTGGGAGACAAGTCTGCAGAAGGGACGGTCTTGTCCCACTCCTGCCCCCAGTACCCCAATGAAGGTGAGCTCAGCCCACAATAGCAGACAGTGAGGTAGGTGGCCAAAGCACTGACCTCTCCTCACTGACCTCACATTCCCCTCCATCAGCTGGTAAAGGGATGGAGTGCCAGCAAGATGCTTCTCTTGCACCACCCCAACAAGATTCTCCAGAGACCATCTGCCAAAGCCCTTGGTGCCTAAGGTTCACTGTATAAAAAGTATTACAGAGATTTCTACCATAAACCAATTTTATTTCAACTCCTCTAAACCTACACTTTGTATATCAAAACCCCTTTAAGAATATACAGAGATTTGGGGGTGGTTTTTCTCCTTTCTGTCTTTTGCTTTGTGACATGTTTGTTCTGAGATCACCTTCTAGGCATCTTCTATTAAAATATATGTGACAAGCACCAGATCCACTTTCACGCAGCTGTGCAGTATGTTATTTTTCATGCTAATGCAGTGTTACAATTCTACTGAGTGCAGTTATCTAGAGATCAAATTCGCCACATGTGCTCTGTGTTTTTTGGCTACCAGGTCAAGAGCAACAGGGAGAAGGAAACGATGCTTGTATGTTAACTGTTCATGTTGCCTTCATGAAACATGGGCTTAATTTTCAGGCAGTCAGAGGAACTTTTGCTTTGCCCCACCTGCCCTCTTGGCTTTTTGTTTTTTCTGTCGGCACAGCTGACTGCTTCATTGAGATTTAAGACCGAACAGACTGTTATTACATGAGACAGAGTCACTGTCTGCCACCAGGATATGATTTAATGTTATGTGATACACAACCTTACTCTATGCCCCCCTACTGTTTTCCACACAAAAATCATTCTCCAACTTGCTTTCCTGTCAGGTTTCACCTAGGAGAAAATTTGAGTCACTGACTACAGCAATGACAGCAACCAGAAGTAATGATTAAAGACCTCCTTGTTGTCGTTGTGCCAGATAGTTGTGGGTGAAAGGGGCTTATGAAGACACATTCAAACCTTACTTACCCCAAGCCCAGCAGCTGAATTCTGCCTTAGATAAGATGCATGCAGTACACAGCAGGACTGCACGCAGAAGTTGCTAACATAGCCTGAATCTTAAGCTATGCTATTAAAACAAGGAGGAAATACTAGCTTTGGTGAAATGCTGGATATCAGCATGGTTGTAGTTGTGCTTCCAAATTGCTTCTAGAAATGCAGAGGGAGCTTCTAGGGTTTCAAGAAGGACTCAAAGCAACAACATACAAGCAATGCAGCCTATCTCATACCAAATCCCTCTTACAGCCACTGCCTTCTTTTCTGTTGTCTGAGCTAAGATCTACCACCATGTCTGGTGTCCTTGCTCCATTGCAGCTACTTATGTAGCTCACCTAAATATGAATCAAAGTTGCGCTCCCTTAGGGTGAGAGGTTTGAAGTGTTATTCACCAGTTTTGGCCTTTAAAGTGGAATCATTTCTTCCTAGAGCCTGTTCCATTGCCTTCTTCAAGGAAAAGGGCATCTGCAAACTGCCTCCACCTTCTGGAGAGAGATTTATCTTTTGCAGCTACCATTGCTCTGTTATTTCTTCAGGTCCAGGAGAGACCTTGCCTTTCTGTTTCCTCATTTGCTCATGGTCTCAGATTGATACACCAAAGCAGTGGAAACTATTTCCCAGACTTTTCTATGACTACAGATTGCTGAGTGCACAAGAAGATGCCTTTTCAGTTTACACTTGATAAAAAATCATGTCTCGTCCATAAGTTATTTATTTGAGAATGTTACAATAATAAACTTTGACTTCTTAACCTTTTCCAGAAATGATGCCAAGACTAAATCCTGAGGCTGCTTTCTAGCTACTGATTAGTAGCTAGAAATCTGACCTTTTCTGTCTGTGTAGAAAACAGAGGCCATGATGCAGCTCTCCATGCTGCTAAAGTCAGCTTGATTACAGCTCCATCTTTCTTTCCAAGCAACATTAGCCCTTGGGTGTTTTGGTCTGTCTCCCTTTTTTTCTTTTGAAGAAAGACACGGACCTGAGCTAGACTTGGAAAAACTTCAGAACATCACCACTGCTCTCAAATGAGTTAAGCTTCATCTTTGCCTCTGCTCTTCTTACCAGTTGCCTGCTCACTGCTGTTATGTCTGACCATCTTTGAGTAGTGTGTTGTGCAACAGGGACTGTCCCTTGGGCACATGCCGTTTGTTCTGCCAGCCTCTTCCAGGAGAGAAACATCAGTGCTTGAGAGTTTAGAAAGGAATTTAATTACATGTTTCTTAAATGAACATGCCAACACGTACTTTAAATATCCTTCCAAGATTAGGCTGAAGAGTGGCATTTTGCCTGTGGAGCAGTGGGGAGGTCTTTGATATTCAATGATTGTTGGGGAGGTTTGTACCACCCTATGGACTGGACCTGGAGTACATGCTGTCTCCGGCTCAGATTTGTAAGGAGCTATGTCTTGCAGAGGAATAAAGATGTCAGAAGAACTCAGTTTCACCTCAAGACTCACACTCCATGTAAAACTGCTCTGCAGTGCAGAGCTGGCAGCAGCAACTGCGCTGAAGAGTTTTGTTTATCACATTGTTGTGCTCTAATGATTACTCAGCCTCAAAATTATGTGTTCTTCAGGAGTGATGGGGTTTGGGACTGTCAGTCAAAATTTATAATAAGTGATGTTGTTTTTATCCCACTTCAGCTAATGGTAGTGAGGATGTTCCAAAAATTGTTGTTTGTCATCTATATTTTACAATTTAAAGGTGATCTTTTTAAGCTATTATCCCCCTGCCACTGTTGCAGAAATAGTGTCTTCTTTTTAAGGTGTTTAGAGTCATCTGCTTAGCACTGAGCTGATGACAACCTTGTATTTGTCGCTGGAGGTTGCCTGGAAGTTAACCCCTCCCCGTTTAGCTTGTAGTGTGCCTTGTCAAAGCCTCTTGGGGGGTGCTGAGGTGATACAGTGGTGCTTGGTGGGCCTCTGCTGGGGAGGATGAAAGATCAGGCCTGTCTTGCCCAATATCAGCTATTTCTGTAGCCTGAGGTTTGCAAAAATCAGGGTGCTGACAGAAAAAGTCCTGATGAAATTCACTGCAAAAATGAAAGCATCTCCCTCTTGCAGCTCTCTGCTGACTGTTGTCTCAGGATTACCAACCTTGGTTCAGCACTGGCAGGAGCCAGCCCTGGAGCCTCTGGGTCAGCCTCGGCCATGCAGTGTTCAGCATCTGCCTAAGACCAGCTTTGCTCTGTCCTTTAGGCTGAACACTCCTCCTGTGGCCCTGTCTGCAGCTTTGGGGCAGAGACAGTAGTTTGTGGCTAAGGAATAAGAAAAATTGGTGGCAATGTCTTGAAACTCCTGCTACCGTGTGCTGAGTGGCTGACTCAAAGCCTCTTGGCTCTGCAATTGCACTCAACTGCACCTTGGGGAGCAGCATGATCTTGCAGAGTGCTGAGCAGCAACCCCTGATAGCCGTGGAAACTTGTGGGGTTAGCATTCATCTGCACTAAAGCAAAAGGGAACAGAGGTCATTCTCCAAGTGCCACAAATGTGAAATTACTCACCAATTTTCAGAATGTAATTACTTCTCAGTTAATCAAGGCCCTTGAAAAGGCTCTGGACACTTTTTACAGGCATAGCTAGTGAAGTGATTTTTGTGTTAACAACATTTATTTTGGTCCTTAACATGTTTAGATTGTGAGTAAACCCTTAGATGCTATGGAAAATGACAGCAATTTATGGCAAACTTTTGGAATTAAAACCCAAACCAGTTTTGCACTACAAGCATGACAGATTAATCTCCATTTGGTTCTTCATATAAGCAAAAAGTCTTTTAAGTCAGTTCTGTGCTGCAGAGGAAGTCGGTGGAGGTTTGCCTGTAATGTGAGTAATGAATCTTGGCTGGGATGAGCATTTTGGAGCCACAGTTCTGCAAAAATTCAAATCCCTGAAGGAAGTACGGTAGCATGAAGACCTGCAAATAATGGATTACTCTAATCCCACCAGGAAGTGATAATGGCATGTATAAATATTTGCCTTAGTTGATTGCAAATTATATCCTCCTAAAAGATGTTTGTCACTGTCATTAGTCGTTAGCATTTTCTAAATGCTTTACCAGCTGTTGGGTCATGCACAGTGAGGACTCCATCTCTACCAAGCACGACCAAAGTGTCTGGATGGGATGGGATTCGTTTTTCTATGTATTTTTATTCTACTGATTATCATATAATCATATAATAGTTTGGGTTGGAAGGGTCCTTAAAGATCATCTAGTTCCAGCCCCTCTGCCATGGGCAGAGACACTTTCCACTAGACCAGGTTGCTCAAAGTCCCATCCAACAAACCAAAAGCCTGTGGAGTATTTTTCTGAACACCACTGGGTGTGCAAACCATGTGACCATGGAGTGAAATTGTGGCCATATAGAAGTCTGCATCTAACCAGAAGATGAAATGAGATTGGATTCATATGGAAAAGAGGGGGATTCTGTTGCTCCATGCACTACCACCCTGTTTTTAGTGGCCTTGGCTCCGCAGAGTCCTGGCTGAAGGTGGGGATGGCTCTGATGAATGGGAACAACCTGTACCAGCTAAAAGCACTGGCAATTTCCCAATCAGAGTCCTATCAAGCCTGGCTAACTCACAGCCTTTTACATCTTGCAGATTCCAAGAGGGATTAAGTCTTCATTGTCAGTCTAGTGAAGCAAGTTGAAACTCAGCTGAAGTTTTAAATCAAAAAAGAAAGATCCAACTGTCTTCAACAGAGGCAGCAGGCTAGGAGAGAATGGGATTTAGAACAGAAGCACAGCCGGAAATCAATGAAGCTTTTATGCCATCCCTCCTCATTTATCTATAAAACCCATTCTTTCAGCTATTTAGACCTTATCTCCACACAGAAGCTGAATTAGGTTTATTTTGTAAACCAATTTAGGAAAGCTAGTGCAAAGCCCTGTAGAAATACCCCTATTTTGGTTTAAGAGTGGCTGCAGAGGGTAAGCTGGCACCTGAGACAAAACCTCAGTTAAAGTGGTACTATTTGGTCTTATCTGCATGGAAGATAGAGTGAATTTAAAAGTGTTTGAGGTGAAATGTGAATTTAAGGTGTTTGAGGGAAATCCTGTTAAACCCAGGGGTGGATGCTTTTATTCATACATAAAGGAGCTTTTAGTTTGCTTGATTCAATGTTAAAACAAGCTACAGTTACTTTATTTCAAAATTAAACCTTCCATACTAGTATTTAATGTCCTTTAACTAATCTACTTGAAAACCATGTCTGTAATTTGGCTTTGTTTCCAATGTATGCAAACCCTTTGTGTGTAGTCCAGGTTTGCTGGAGAAGGAAGGCAAAAAAATATCCTCACTAAGCTATGTGAAAATTAGTTATAAATTTTTCAGTAAAAGCAAGTATAAGCCCCAGGTAGCCCCAAAGCATCAGTCAGCTGAGTTCTCTCAACCCTATCAGTTTATACCACTTACAGATCAATCCCTTTGCCTGTGGTTTATATTGCTGTTTTTGCATTATTCCCTGCTGAGGATGGGTTCCATGTATCAGTAAAGCATTTCTGTTGTGCTTAGTATACAGCATTTCTTGTCTTCTCCCACATTCAAGGGAAGTTGAGGGCAGATTTGCTATCAAGGTAGCAACTTGTAACCTGCCTCATGCTCCTGAGAGGACTGTATTTTTTCCTGCTCCTTCTCAGCAGAAGCTGGGTCAGATTCCTGCTCAGAGCTGTTAATGGTTGCACAGGGGCTCTTCTGCTCAGCAAAACTTTCGCTTTCACCAGGTTCTCAATGACAGGATGTGGTTTGCTGTGTAAATGTAAAGGAGAGAGGAGGATCTGGCCCTGTGGGCTTTCAACTCATTTCTGAAATACTCCAGGGTCTTTGGCTGTGCAGTTTATCTACCTTTTTTTGCTACTGTCATTTGTTAGTGTGGTGATGACTGAATGCTCATCAGAACATTTCCTACTGCCTAGAAATTAACTTGCGAATTCAGGGGAACATACATTTACCGAAACATCCTCTCCATGACAGTGACTACTGGAGGTATTACAGGAAAAGGTGCAAACAAACAAACTGAATAACCTTCAGGGCAGACAGTTATGAGCGAGCCTGCAAAACGTCCTTGTGTTGAACGCTTAAACACAAACCTACATTTATTCACGTTGTAGCGCCACAGCAGAATTAAACCACTGAATCAGTAGCTACAGAAGATGCCACATTCAGAGATACACAACTCTGATTCTCTTTTTCTTTAGAATTCAAAGGAGCAAGAATTAAAAGATAAGAAATAAAAGCTGGTTGAGAGGGGATTCAAGCCAGCATTTGGTGTTCTTGTTCTTGTGACAGGCATCAAACTTGTTTGAAGACCACAAATGAAAATTGATGCTGATATTCCTGACTTCTTTTCCCACCTGTGGGCTGCAATTTGTCTCAAGATTATCAGCACAAAAATGGGTATAATTTTAGAATCTACAAAGTATGTAAAAATAGCCAGGTTTTGGCTTTCCTTACCTCTCTCCTTCACTGTTTCCTTTTCTCCATCTCAGATTTTTATGCTCTACTGTCTTCATGGTACTCTGAGCACCTTAAGTCATGGCATTAGCCCATGGCAGAGGTGACTGTTTTTCTCCGTCAGCAATTAGTTATTCCAGCTGTTCTGCATTTTTGGAGGTATGGTTTCGCAGCTTGTGCTGAACTATTATTGTATGAAAGAGTAGTGTGACAAAGCCTTGGACTTCAAAGTTATTCCAGAGAGCCCACTCCACAGATACGTTCCATCCCACATCATGTCCTGTGTCTGGCTTAGTCCTTACCTTTACCGTGGATCCCTGCTGAGCCTGTGTTGACTTGCTGGTCTCTTTAAAAGCTTGAAACATATCCTTCCTTCCTTCCTTCCTTCCTTCCTTCCTTCCTTCCTTCCTTCCTTCCTTCCTTCCTTCC